>JAQFZX010000157.1:0-85894 GCA_034682405.1 Hydroisotoma schaefferi
CATTTGCCACCAAGTCGCCTTGCCACCACGTCGCTGGCCACCAAGTCGCTGGCCACCAAGTCGTCGGCCACCAAGTCGTAGACTCGCTCGTCCCCTTTGAGGCTTAACTCCATACAGCCTTGTATAAGTGACATGAATTATACTGTAACTGTGACTGTACAGAGACGTACAATTGCACCCGATCTTGTTTTACTTTATAATACATTTTTATTGTTGTCTGTCTGTATTGGCTTCCTAACCAGCAAAAGACAGCACAATTGTTTTGAAATTTACGAAATAGGAATTACTTGAAATGTTTTTATCATTCTGTGCTACACTGTGAATTATGGGGGTTTGTTGTCAATTTATTCTTTTTTGCTCTCTTATAGTTATCATTATTATGAGGCTTCATCTTGGAAACCTTTGTAATCCCTTGGAATTTTATTGCAGTGCTAAGAATGAATATAAATAAGGTCAATTTAGTTTCGTTTTCGTTTATAATTTCGTTGGTTCTGATGATGATATTACTAACAAGATTTCTGTAAAGTTCAGTAAGCTTAAAGGACCGAATAGTATGCTAACTATGCAATAAGCTTTTTGGCTAGAATCAAAAACAATTTCTTAGGTAGCGATACTGCAGGAAATGATTTGGGAATTTAATATGTATCTCATATATTTTATCTAACTAATTAAACTAGCTTAAGATGAAACGAACGGTTTAATATTAAGATTTACAGATTTTTCGAAAGATTTTTCTGAAAATTAATGCTAAAAGGCAGCCGTATTAACAAAGTATTTTCAAATCCTCTTGTATCTAATCCTTGCAAATTCACCCCTTTTCGTTTTAAATTGGATCACATTAGCAAAAGATACTACTAGTTGTAAAATACAATCAAGCAGCTTTAGTTCATAATACCATACTGTTAATGATAGTCGGCAATATTTTTAGCCCATTCTACGGCTATAGGGATTACCGTGTCCGTCCGTCTGTCTGTCGGCCCACGATCTGAGAACCTACCCGGCCGATCCGGTTGAGACTTTGCACACAGGTGGTAACTGTACTAAGAACCTACCCGGCCGATCCGGTTGAGACTTTGCACACAGGTGGTAACTGTACTAACTAGGTTGACACCGATCGGGTAAGGTAAAGACCCGTGGGGGTCAAAAACCCCACCGGGTAATTAAATGGCGTAAAAAATATTTGTATACTTTCCCCCCAAAATCACCAAAATATAAACAGTAGGAAAGGCAGGAATGGGGGTGTGGGGGCTGGCCCCACGCTGAAAAACAAAGCACGATACAAATCATAAATGTGTTTAATAAAGACAAACCGCAATAAATATTGGGCCAAAGCGCCCTGAAATGGGATCTGCCAGCTGCACCCGGAGGTTTTAATTGTGGTATCCGAACAAAGTGGAAGTGGCAGTAGTGTTAGGTGAACCATTACCATTGGTTTCATGCTATAATATGACGAGTCTAAGACGGTAAAAGTGTTTCCGCTCGAATTCACCAAATGTGTTAAAAAGCCACATTGTTTGTTTTTACTTGGATGCTTTTTCAATCTCAGTCGCATTTGAAGGAAAAGAAGGTAAAGTCAAATATCAACAAAAAAATATAGGATTTCTCCAACATGATCAGTCTCCTAATATATCTATACATCAGAGAGAATACGAATGAAGAGTACAATGAGTTGCATACAGTTGCACACTACTGTTAACTTGCATATCCGCATTTTGTCTGATGTGACGATGAAATGGCTGTCCATAGAAGCTCTTTCCTGTCTTCTTCATCGTCCATTTTCTTGTATAAGAAGGTGACGCTAAACGTGAGCACTTTTAAAATTGAGCAATCTATGTAGCAGCTAAGTTTTATGCTTGAAATGTGCAGTACATATGCATATTTTATGTGGTGAGATAAAATACAAGAGAGGAATCCCAATCTTCCCTGATGTTTATTTGCTAAACTAAACTAAACTAAACTAAACTAAACTAAACTATCAATCCACCATCTTTTGCTTCCACTTTTACACGTTGGATCTTAATCGTTTTGCTGTCTGTTCCAATGTCATGTCGCTTTGAGGTTTTTGGCCTGGTGTTTGCTTTAGTTGGTTTTTTGGTTGAATTAAGTTTAACAGGAGTGACGGATTGCAAATGTGTACAAATACAAAGTTAAGTGTACAGTTTACGGGTTTAAAAGTCTCGGGAAAATATTCAGCAAGAGATTTTACATCACTATTCACAAGAGTAATCATGATCGTTAAACATTCGGGTAGAATATGTTAAGAAACAAGCGAGTGAGAGATGTTCAAATGAATTCTTTCCATTTCCCTAGACTCCAATAGCTGAATTCCAACCTTGAATTTTTGCAGCCAGAGTAGAATTGACCTTTTTATGGAAAGCAGATAGTTTAGTTTGACATCACCGGTTCGAAAGAGTTGAGTTCAGAAGTTATTTGTTCCCGTAGGTTGAAAGCATAGATTTTTTTCGCTGTGCTGTATTAATCCACTGGGTTGCAAGTTACTTTTATCGGCATTTTTAGCATCACATTTCGAAATTATTGTGCCATGTTGGACATTTTTCTGCAACTCTTGAGCCCGTTTTTGCGCAAAGCCGAATAATCTCGTTTTCATTTAGGTACATAAGGATACAATTGGGCATTTTTATTTGAGGCATTCTTTTTACTTTCGCGTTAATCATCTCTTTGCTTCCATACTGCGATGAACAACGTTGGTAAAAGGTCTGACGATAACCCAATAAGTTTGCCATTACGTTTTAAAGTAAAAAAGTTTCAGACTCATTCGGCTTCGGCTTTCAACATAAGATCATTTCATTTATGACAGTAAACCAGCTATTTTCTGCTTCCATGTGATTGCAATGGTTCTTTTCTTCTCCGAAAAGTATTGGAGTACACGTATATTTTAAAATATTACAGTAAAAATTATACTAATTACTCCCAAGAGATGATGCACAGTTTTGCTGAAAATAGACTGAAATTAAAAAAAATAAGACATAAGTCGTTTTACTCGTACTTAGAAGTGATACAAACTAGCATCTCCATTGCAAAAAAATCTGAGCAATTTTCCTCATCTTTCGTTGATCTTTTAACCTGCCTGAAGTCAAACAAACTCTTTACAGATCTCAATTATTACATTTTAATGTGACCTATTGGATGCACCTTTAATGACCTAGGCTTAACTATGCCATACTTTATAGTTGGATAAGCATGATAGAAATACGCCGAGACATGAAAAATTGCCAAAAAAATCAGTAACGCTCGTTAACATAGATAAATGAGAATAGTATCATGATCAACATGTTGATAATTATTACTTATGTTTGTCAAGTGTCTTGTACACAGATATGGCAGGGAAGTGCAGTGTGGTGAATTAACCACTGGCATTACAAAAAAGAGTATAATAATATGCTATAAATCCGAACCATTGCCCATGAATTCTGTACTCGATTAAGAAAAGAGACGATAAAAAAAAGTAACTGCATGTTGCATAGCTAGATAAGACAGATTATAGAACGTCTTATCAACTTAACAAAAACCACGGGTTTTTACTTCTTCTTTCAATCCAGCACGATTGAATCCATCTTCTCATAGCCGAATATAAAGCCAAGTTACTAAGCACAAGTTAACATTATTGGAATGAACGCCTCAAATGCTACCTACATCAGCATCGGGAGTAAAAAAAAAGTCGGTTTACTCATACGATATGGGGTAGGATGTAGATAGTGACATAATAATAAAGTAAAGGAAAGAACCCCTATTTCCTGCAATATGATCATATTGAGTTAACACACAAGATAAGCAAGTAAACGGCGAGCGGCGATGAGGAGGCCCCTTTTTGTTTCAAGAAAAGTTCATGCAAAAATTGGAAGCATCTTACTCCAGATAAAAATAGACTGTAAAGACAACTCTTTACTTAATGGGACTCGTGTATTTTCTCTGTTCCTTCCTTCAGCCAGAACCTAGTCTCATTTCTCGTCCTCCATATTATTACAACAGGAAAAAGTTCCTTCACCGCTATTCCCTGTATCTGTTGGGTTATCCACTACACATAATATTCGTATCGTAAATGCATCTGCAAACATACCAGATCCTATTCCTCTATTCTTATTCCTGCTTGATATTCTTGTTTGTTTTAAACTAGTTAAAGTTCGGAACAGTTAAGTTACGATTTCCACCTTGGTGTGTACTCGGCCAGTTCATTGATACTAAAGTTCTACCAAGATCATCAAGTGGTGGTCTTGCATAATTATATAGACGTTCCTTTGACCTACAAGCATTATTCAGTGTTTGGTAAGGCAATTGTTCCTACTTGAAAGGTAGTGGAGAGTACATTTTTACTCGTTCCATACCTAATATCAGTAGTGTACTACGGTTTGAGGAACTGTGGTACTCTATGATAGATATAACCTGCTCTTTATTAGTACCTAGTTTTTAATTTATTACTTAAATGTGATCAATTCATCGTTGAGAACAAAGTGGAACAAGCCGATCAGGAACCGACCCTGGTTTCATTGTCAATGATAATACAACATGGGTTACTTTTACCGGAATAAGTGAAAGGTCTTCATATCGTATGCGATAAGCCCGTTTTGTTCGTTCATAAGTTTTGAAAGGGTATCAACCTATGTTTAACTCAAAAGTGACCTTTATGAAGCTTATTCGTTCCAGCTTGCTTGCCAATTGTCGCCATGCGTTTAAATTATTCGTTAAATGTGACCTCTCGTATAAGTATACGTTTTTGCAAAAGTTGTTATAACCACACAACATGAATCTTAAAAGTACTTCTTGCAAGAGAAATGACTTCTCAACAGAAGGCTAGCTCGATCTGAAATTTACCTTGACCAAAGGATAGCTTTACCTATTTCCAGGTGAGTTTTGACAATTTATAATTTTAATATTTATAATATTAAGCCATAAGCAAACTTATAGGAATCAGCGAAAAAAAAATTTCAGCAAAAGGCAAGTAAATATTAACTTCACTAAAATAATTTGTATTCTCTGAACGCATCAGTTGATTACTTATTTACTAACTCATCTTTGAGTAGAAAATAGTGGACAGAAAAGTAAAAGTTTTACAAAACTCCTTTCAGCTAAGTGTCAAGTTTAGTGCTATACTAAAAAGGGGAACAAACCAGGGGAAGAATTAAGGAAAGAGATAAAATGATGATGAGACAGGATACAAATGCACTAAGGCCGAGTTTCTTATCTGTTCCGAGACTAGACATTTGCAACTGTCTTTGCTTGAACTTGGCCATAATATAATTCTCTATGAAGCTCACATGCTGATGCTACCAAAATGCATAGTACTGCAGGGTTACAGAAAAATGTCCATGTCCTTCAACCATATATTCCAAGTAGATATATTCGTCGTCCATCCGTCAATCTTCTGATAGTCCGAGACATCCCCAAGTCCGATTGAGCGTTTTTTTTTTCAAGCAAGAAAATCAACTTACGAAAGTTGGTTTAAAACTTGGACGTGAAAGTACAGAGTAATGCACTGTCCAGACCTGACCTGGAAGGGTCGCTTTCTTCCTGTATTGGACGGTATTTTAAAGGATGACAAAGTGAAAAGTTTCTTTCTCAAGCCTTGCCTTGCATTAGGTTCACAGTATTCGATATTCTTACGTGACGATGAGGTACAAACTGTTGTAGTTATATAGGAAGGGACAAATTGCACGCAGACCAGGAGTTGCATATACGCCCATATAGTAACTTATTGTTAGCATAAGACCTTGCCTCGTAAGCAGGCTACAGGAAGAGAAAGTGAGAACAACGGTGTCAATTTGGACATGGTCTTTTCGGAACCAGATAAAAACACATGTTACATATGTCAATTGATAGACTTGGTCATTATTTGCTGTACATATATCGTTAATGGAAATGTTTTAGTCGTTGTAGCCTAACTCATGGTTATACATGGCCAAGTTCGATTGTTTATCGACATTTTCTGTTTTCTATCACTCTCAAATTTTACTTTATAGCTTTTTCCAATTTTATCATACGTAGTTTAGAAAAGGAAACCCAACCAACCAAATGTTTTATACGTTAAGTCAAGCTGCACTATAATTATAGTGCGCTTGGAAAATATAGTCTGGAAAACCACATTTAAGAAGTTGGATTGGATTTTTGAATATTAAAACAGAATGCGAACTCTATTTAGTTGACACCTTCATCCTTGAAATTACGATTGTTATTACACATCCCTCGGCAAGGTAAGAAGCTATTCTCAATTAGATGTGGATTTGATAAATAAACTGAGTCAGATATTGACTGGCAGCATAGTAACTAAATCAAGAAAGGCGATATTGTTAAAAAACAGAAACCACAGCCGGCTAAACGATTACATATGTAGTAGGTATATACAGAATATTGAAATAAGTCGCCATGTAAAAAGGTTTATGAGGTGTATTTGTTTAATGCATCTTAAATTCCAGTTTCCCTTTTGCCAAAATGACTGTTGCACATTGCAAAACGAAGTCACTGTTTCTCAGAATCACTTGGTTTGCCAATTGAGTTTGCCAAAAAGCACATAAATTATTATTTCATCTCACTCGTAATGATAGCGATGAAATTTGAATCTGTAATTCCAGATTCAATGAGGATGCTTATGTGATACGTCTATGTTTGCGTGTTTACTTATGCTCGCACATGGATTGAGAATCAAATACCACTCTACTGCTTACTCAACTCTATGTACATTTATGATTAAGATGTTTATAGCAAGTAGTAAGTAATAGTAATACATATTGACAGGGACAGCGAACAGTATCCCAAGCCATAAGTAGTTATTTGTGGTGGGGGTAGAAAAAGCTCCAGTATAAATGTATCCATCTATAAATCCACAAAAGATTTGTTTGCTTTCCCTGCCTGCCTATCTGCCCCTTTCGTCTCGCTTTCCCTTTTACGATCAAGCTTCACACCTTTGCTGCTTTCTAACAAACAGCTCTAGGAGTATATCTGTAGTTATCAAAATAAAGTCATCACTCTTTAATACATACTATCAACACATCACAACCAACAAAAGCAATTCAAACGAATCCTATTATTGCCAACGCTTACCTTTCATTTCATGTCCTTTTAGAAATATGTACTTGTTTCGAATAACATTAGGGGAGATGCCACTATCTCTTCTTTTATTTTTATTAACTCTTCCCCTTTGTGTACTGCATGCATTGGTTCGGTAGATATAAAATAATAATACAATTATAAGTCAAAGTTCGAAGGGGTTTTTCTTACTGTGGGAAATTAGTCCATCAGGGTCCATGGCTAAAGGTGTGTGCTGTCAAGACTGTCAATCTCGAGAGCGTTTTCAGTATTCGGCTGTTATTAATGGCAGTGCAAACAAGAGAGACAGTTCCAAGTGTGGTTAAAGGGTTGAAGGTTATTTTGCCATTAAATGTGTCAACATTTTTCCTTGAATCAACCAACCATCCGGTCGTCGTTCCTGGTACAGGTAGCGCGGACTTAGATCATCAAGATAGAAATACCTTTTTTTTTAACTTTATCTACCTCTCATTTTATGCTGGTGAGTTACAACAAACGTGAAGATGTGATTTCCATTTTTGTCATCGAAATCACAATTGCATTGTCCTGTTCACACCTCATGCTGCTACCCTATCTGTTTTTCTTCTGGTTGGTTTCATTTTTTTAGGTGATAACGACTGAATGGCTTTTATGCGGTCGAGCCTGTTTCCTCTTACTTTTTATTTCCTAATTTTCTATTTTATACTATATTTAGCTGGTATTTCTATTCTAGGACGTACTACTTTATGGATGAAGAAACTTTATAAAGAAACTTGCAAAAAGTAATAATTATGGGATGGCTTTTATTTCATTTTTAAAGTTATGAGAAAAGTTTCCAATTCAATACCGGTGTAATCATGTTCATGACAAAAACTAAAATGTTCATCCGTTAAGAAATAATAAATATGTACATTATAAACTTTTCTGTACCCACCTTTCAGGGAAAGCGTTTTTATAATCTTTAAAATCTTTCAAAACTTTTCCTACAATTTTTGCTAAGCTCTCTAACGAGTCGATTATATAGTAAAAGAGTAACATGTTGCTATTAAAGGTAAATTGAACACAACTACGTTTTTTGAAAGACAGCAGACATTAAAGTTGTTCATTCTCCTCATGCTACAAGTTTTCTATACACTTACTCTGATCCATTAAAAGTCTGCGTTTTAAAACGCATCTTTTAAAATACTTTTCACTGTTTTTTTTACATAAAAGCTACATACTTATAGAAGAGAAAAGTTTGAATTAAAAGAGAGATGGTACTACATTGATGGAAACTACAAGAAACCGAGAAAAGCAAACAATCCCCCTGAACATGACATAAAAACAAAAGTAAACAATCAAAGACTTCAAAATCGGAGGGGATTCTACATTGTTTATAGTTTGTAATGCAAAATTCTTTAAGAACTGGATAAAAAAAGAACACTGCATAAAATACCTGGCTAGCTATAAATTGGATTCTTCATTCCATTCGGCTACCAATTACTGCAAGGCAGTGGAAGATTTACTACATTTAGTGAGACCCATTGGAAAGCTGAGTAGAACGGAGGAACTAAGAAACAGTTTGTATAACATGTTCTTGTCGACTTATATGCTAGAGTAAAGCTGTAAAGAAAGTAAAGTAATAACGTGATAACTGTATAAGCACGTGCGGTGAAACAAAGGCAGAACGATTTTATAATGTGTTTTCAATTTAAATCTAAATTTTCATCAAACTCCAGCAGACTTCGGTATAAAGACATTTTATTTCCTTAGGTAAACAAGCTTCCTGTCCATGTAATCTCTAGACTAAACGACGGAACGGCAATGAGAAGTTCCACTCATTCAAACTTCTAGAAACTTATTTCATCCTACATCTACAAACATGTTTTATCTACAAACAAACACAGATCATTTCCAGACGGAGGCTCATTCTACTCCGCAAAAATATTTATAGCCTCCGTCTACCTGAGAACTAGGGTAAACAGTTTTAACTGGAGCTGTTTTTATGTCTCACTATCCTTCGACAAACCTGCTTTGGATTGTTAAGACCATTTATTAGTATTAAGGGGATCTTAATTGCATTTACTTTGGTAGGTTCCACTTCTTATTGTTTTTATACTCTTAAAAATAGCAACATGTCCTAGGGCTATTCATTTGTCCGCCGTAAATAAATGGTAAGTGTTTCTCGTTTTAAATGAAGATCTTTATGTGCTTCATAGCAAATGAGTGAGATACTTAAACCGGATCTGTTATTTTGGAAGTAGTTAAAGCTGAATTTGGCAAAATACTCAACATTTTGAGAAACTTTTATGCTAAATTTGGATTTTACGACTACACTGGCTGAGCCAAAGATGATGAAAACATAGATGAGACGTAGGCCCGAATATGAATATCACCCTTACGTATTGGGAATTTAATGCCCAAGTAACAGATTTGATTTCTTTGGAAATTGAATGCAATGGTTTTAAGATTATTGATAACTTATCTAAACTTTCGTTTAAATAAGCCTATTTGCTTAAGCCAATGACGTTTTTATCTGTATTCATTTATTTACTTCTAAACTGTGGAACAGGCAAAGCGGCGCGGTAGGATTTGGGGGTTTAATGTACGTTCGCCAGATAATAAAGGATTACTCCCTTCATAGTTCATAGTTTAGTTGCATATGCGATGCCAGTGTTTAGTATTTGTTGTGCTTAATAAACAAGGTTATGAGCACTTGGAGGTTTTAATATAGACCAACCCGTGCGCTTAGCTGAGCATAATAAAATGTTTATGAACTATCGTTTACTATCTTAGATGTCGTTTGGTGAAAGCCAGATGATAGCTTAATTGTGGCCTATGATCTCTGAGCTTTAGGGTCCATTAAATAAAACAATATTTCAATACTTTCTTTCTACGTCAGATTTGATTCTTTGACAGTGACTGTCAAATTTAGATACGCTGGTTCATACTTCATTACATTCAAATATATTGATATAAACAAATCATTCACTCTTACATCGTTCAATCGTCCGTTTAAGATACGTTTTACTGTGAGTAAGCTAATCTACAGGGTGGTTGCTTGTCCACTGTATTGTCCAAGCCGAAATTATTTGGCTTCATTGCACGAAAGTAATATGATATGTTGACTCAACTATAAGCTAAGGTGAAAAAATACATTTAGTCAGAAGAAATTGGTCGCATTTGTAAATAGTTGACAGACACATCATGGGGATATTACCTTGGCTATAGGCCACTTCCCCAACTTAAGATGCCAAAGTATAACCATGATGAATGAATAACGGATACATATCTTAAGTAACCGTACTAAAAACTACAAGGTAATAGCATCCAAAACAAGTTTACACAAATGAAAATCCCAAGAAAAAAGAAGACCTTAAAGTTCCAAGACTGTTAAGATGTCAAAGGGTTAGATGGTTCATAAATATGTCATAACTGTTGGTAATAGGGCTTCATAAAAATAAAACTTCGTTCACATTTACTTGTGCAAGCTGGAGCTCAACACTGTCCCTCAAATTTGACAAAGTTGTTGGTTAGAAACTCATTGACAAAAATGTATCGATAGTTTTAACAATATACTTAGTAGATATTTATTTTCACTCCGGTGCATTCAGTAATGATCATCTACTCTATTTCACTAACTCAAAAATACCCCGTTTTATCACTTTTATTTATTAAAAAAAATATTTAAACATTTTTCTGCATTTACAAATTGATGGATGAACTTCAAAACAATGCTTACTGAATAGAATTTCCTACCGTATAAAAAACTGGTTTTCGAAAATAATTATTTTGAAATCAAGGTTTTCGAAATTTTGGTTTTTCGCACTAAAACGTAATACTTTTTTATAATTTAATATTTTTTATAATAGAAAAGCATAACAGCCAGCCTAACTCTATGAGCTTTCAAAGAAAGCAAAACGGCCTTAGAATGCTGAACCCATTCTAGATCTCTACCTACGTTACGTTCAGCTACTAACTTTCTCCCAAGGCCTTCCTCTGTAGTTTACCTTGGAGGTTATCAATTCAGTGGCACTATGGGATTGAGAGCTTTTAAGATAATTTATTGATAACCTCACGAAGCAATTGAAGTTGGACATCGTGCAATGAATGGGAAAATAAGAATATTCATGCAGATGTGACGAGATAAGTAGCATAGGGGAAGTTGAGATCCCAAATAAAGGAACCGTTCTTATTTCTTACGCTTTCCTCTACCGATTCCAAGATGACACACCCCCATCGCCAGCAACCCTTTCCTTCCTCTTGGCTTTCCACATCTCAAAGATTCATCTCTCTCTCCATATCTCTCCATAGATACATTATAAGATCACAAATCTTCTTGCACACAGAATTTCTTTAGCAGATATAACGTATCTGGAGTTTTTACAAGGGTGTTTGGCCAGTGGATATGATACGTGTTTTACTACCACTTTATCGTTAGTGGGGTCTCCGTCCATAGAGGTTTATTATTAGTAGCACTGATACAAGTATAGAATCGTAATGGCTATTACTGCTAACTGTGAAGAGAGAGAGAGAGTAAATTCTTAAGAGGACTTGTAATAGCAGCATATTTTTGCATTTCCTTAGCCATTTCCTCAAGAGAAGCTAACCGTTTTGTATCAAAATGATATTTTAAAGCCTACTTTAACGGACTATAATTCATCCTGGGAAAAATACTGAAATCTCTTTTTTCTCCCTCCTACTTACCATCCTTTTATTACGTCCGTACTCTTCTTATGTTGCTCGACTCTGCATTTTTCTTATTCCTCATTTATTGGCTGTAAAGTAATGGCTTGGTTATCAACTATATGAAAATAAACTAGAATATAAGAGAGGTATGGTTCGCCTTGTAGATGAATGGATGGTTACTTATTAATATTTTCAAGAATACACAGAAGGAGGTTTTTGTATCGATACAAGTTCTCTGCTTAGATATTCGTGTAATCGCTTTACAGTATTTATTCTGATTCAATTCCTTTATTCGATTTATTCAACTGCATGCGTCTGTAAATTCAGAGGGATTGTCAACTGCATTTAAAATCATATTCATATTTCCCATTCATGACATGTACTGGGTTTTGACCTAGACTAAGGCGTAAGTCTACGCTAGGAGTGAAAGGGTACGGACGACTTTGGGCAACTAAAAAAGTGCTGATTTGAAAGATAAAGTTGTGAATCGGTAATATCAATTTATTTTTTTACAAGGAAAAGAACCGCATTTATCATGGATTCATTTTTCTCAAAGCACCTTTTCCAACTTTTAGAAATGGAACAAATTTCCATTTAAATTTGAACTTACAAAATAGTTAAAATAAGGTTGCAGTAAATTTAGGCTCAGAAAAAAAGGTAACTGGTTACTGGCCCAACTCAAATTTATTAATTTCCCTTTCGATTAGTTTACTTGTAAGGTTTAAAGCCATAAGAGGAGCTTTTATAACTTTACAAACGAAACACAATTTACTTCAGCCACAAGTTATTATCACATTAACTAAAAGTAAACTTGACGTTCTTCAGCTCTCTCTTCTTGACGATTTGGTGTCACTGGGTCCGGAAATCAATTTGTTATAGAAATGCTGGTCCTCTGACAGTAAAGAAATAAACAAACAAATAAATGAAGTTTTTTTCCCACTTTTGATGGAAGTTGATTGTTTCGTAAATTGAATAAAACAAACCGAAGTAGACATGAAATAATTCAAGATATTTAAATGGAGCTGTAGCTCATCGCTATTTATTTATCGGATTGACTGCATACAAAAATATAAATAGAATATAGAAAACTGAGCCAAGCCCTCATTTCAAGCAAACTGTTTCTCACCCTTCTTAAAGATGTGAAGTATTCTGATACTTTCTCTAAATCCAAAATCATACAGCTGAAAGTAAGGGAACTCTCGAGTCTTCCAGTAAAACGTAAAAGATGAGTCGCTTGAAATGAAGGCACGCCTAAGCTGTAGACAAGACTTAAGGTTGTTGAATGAAATGTTGCGTTAAAGTGTCCGGCTGTGGTAGTATGTGCTTCAAAACTAGTCTCCATTTGGTAAAAAACCTTATAACAGCTCTGCATACAAGAATGTAACGAAGCGTTTCCGCTTACTCAACTTTAGGTTGTTTAAGAAAAGCTTTAGTAAGGGAGAGTGATAGCTTTGCCAGGAGGAGATTGGCAAGCAATAGAATTTTATGAAGTCATATTTTTCCCAAATAAATTTCAAATAGGTTCAACCCCTTTTTTGTAACTCTTTCGACTACTATTGAATGGGTCTTAGAATGAGGGGATGGGAAATAGGTAATTTTGTAAAAATCAATGTCTTCCTCGTTTCAAAATCCGTTTTTATCCGTAGACACTTAAAAGCACATAGTAACCAGGCAAGTCTCCTCAAACATGAGAGCATACTGGATTCTGGAGGTATGGCTCTAGCTGGTATTATTTCAATGCAATGAACTTTCTCTAGATCTAGAGATAAGATCTTAAGTTTACGCCAGTCTAGCTAGTTGGACAATCTCATATAAAATCTGGAACAAGCCTTGTGTCTTTTATAAATGAGTTGCTTCGCCGTCTCGGAAGAAAAATGTGATTTCTATAGTGATTTCAAGCCCTGTCTATCTTGAATTTTTAAGAGGAACTCAGTCAGTCACCAGGTTTACATTTTTTAATAGTAACTTGTCATCTCATGTGCTGTTGCTGTGCTCTCAATTGAAAAATGATGGGAAAACATTTGTTCTATCTTGTTCGTGACTTAATGTCTGATTTTATTTAACGCACTAAATTGAATACGCTCGTTTTAATTTTTAGGGTGGACAAGCGTGTGTACAGAGAGGACTGGGAATTGCAGAGACATCAAGATGGATAACGAATGGTTAAGCTCAGACGAGACGAGGAAGAACTTCATAGCCAAATATCATGACGGATGTCAAATCGGTCTTTATGGCTGGAGAAGAAAGTGTTTATTCGTTGTCCTTGTCATCCTTCTACTTTTAGTCGTAATTAATTTGGCTCTCACTCTGTGGATACTCAAAGTTATGGAGTTTTCCGCCGTAAGTTTTTATTTTTATCGCATATCTGAACCTTTAAATTGCAATTAATACCTACTAAAATATTCATCGATACTTAAAATTAGTAGTGCTAAATATGTAGTAAATAAATGGGGACATCATATTCCTTGTCAAAATATAATCCCCATATAAACCAGCTAAACATTTTACGAATCAGGGAAAGTATTCTACTTTATATAGGAAACAAAATACGTCCACTACCAAAGATGACTTTCCTGTAGCTCTCGGGAAAAAACACATCTACATCTTAAAGGCAGATGTAGCACGTCTCAAGTCTCCTCAATGTAATTATAGCTCTCTTGAACGAACAAAAAGTAACAATAACTTTCGAAAGAGTTTCGCAAATTAGTTAGAGTTGCTAATAGTACAGAGCGAATAACTACCTTTATGCCTATTAGTAGCTGGGTTGAACTTAGGTGTGTAATTATCGAAGATGAAAGGGAAGAAAGTTGCGAATAGGTGAAATTATGTAAAAGGATTCCCCTCATCGTTCCCATTCAAATGTAAAGGAAACAGTTTCTCAAAGAGTCTATTCAAAAGCCACCAGACGAGTAAATTCAAAAGCATTACCCAAATCAGTTTACAAAACGGATCTTTCAAGTGTGAAACTATGATGGGGATTGGGATCTTGTCCCCGGTTTGCATTTGCTTTGGATTTACAAAACTTACAACAAGTATACATACAGCAGTGTAATGTCTATACATTTTTTAGTTATAATCTACTTGTACTGTCTGTGTGCCGACTTGTAGGATGTATTAAACCCTGGATTTTACTAAATAGATGCAGCAAGTCTCGGGATTTTTTCTATCCCCCTTGATCTTGTTTACCCATTCGTGTTCCTTTGTGCATATGCAACGTAGTATTTTGTACAAAAAACCGGTCGCATGTAACTTGATCTCATCTCATGTACCACCACTACCTACTCCTACGACTTTGGCTTGTGTCATTCAATCTGAATTCGGTATGCTTGACAAAGTCTTACTTTTGATTTCATTATTTAATGATCTTATTCAGAGTTTTTTTTGTTAAGGATTCAATTTCTTATCCCTCTTTTGACTTATCCTCATTCTTTCATTTATTGATTGGTTGGAAGGGGCTATTTTGTGACAGTTTTATAGTCTAAACTATTTAAGACTACCTCTAGATTTAATATATTTTTGAAAAATTATCCCTTTGAAATTCAGTCATTCTGGTGAAATTGGAAATATCTTCCATGGTTTACACACGTATTTTTCTCTTATTGATCTCATTTTATTCTCCTCATGCAACTCCAAGAAGGGGGTTGGATATTTTTGTAAAAGCATATTGAGTGTGGAAGCTTGATAGGAATTTTTATTAAATTTACAAACTGTTATTTAAGAATTCTGCAACTTTTTGTAAACCATGTGGGCCATGCCTGCCTTTTGCTGACTCAAGCAGAGTAGACCATCAGCTTTCGAGAAGATTGAGTTATTATACCAAGTTCCGCGTGGGACTTTGACAAAGTCAAGATACACATAATTCGGTTATTATTTTCCCATCAATCGTTTTGAGCTTTCCCTTGCGAGAGTTTAATTTGGAAAATAAACTAGAAGTTTGTTTCAGGGCTTTTACTATGCATTATTGTTCATAGTTTTACACACCCACTTTACATACATACATGATTGTTAGTTACACGGAAGTAAGACACAAGAGAACTATTACTTTCTTTTAATGTTACAAGAACGTAAATGCCATTCAAATATGCAGCATCTTTTTTAAATTTACTGGCGTTATTAATATACTCTACAATCTAATGCAACTCGATAACAATACATTGCTGTCATTAGATTTAACGTTGCCTTCAATTATCCATCCTCCCTTTTTATAGAGGAAACCCATGGTCTGTTAAATTGTAGACGTTATTTTTTATAACCAAGTGGGAATCGCGCATCGCCTTCATAAATATAATTCCAATCTGCTTGTGTAAATTCAAATTCTAGCAACTCTCTCTGCCTAGAGCCAAACTTCTTATTCGCATGATAGATATCATAGTTGGTGATTTAAAGAGAATGATCCTAATCCAACTAGCAAACCAATACACTAAACATTCATCAAATGCATAGGGAAGAAAAGCATGCCCAATTTGGAGACGAGGTGAGAAGATTTAATCGGGAACGCTTGGGATTTCATTCATTTAAATACCTATGAATATTTAAAGATAATTAGCAATTCTATCCTTAATTCATACCTCTTCCCCCTTCTGTTGATGCTACGCTGCTACGCACTCATGGGATTCAATGCGAATGCGACTAAACTTCACATAAGCTATAGTACATCCGTGCATAGTGTACCCGTTCTTATTTGACAAAATAATAGTGCATGCATATACATCTGCTCATAAATGTAATGAGTCAGTAGAACAATGAACAGGAGCCTTCCGTCAGTCATGAGATGAAGTCGACAAAATAACAATCCAACAACCTACCTAAGATTAGCTGAACTTCCGTTACTTAATCTTTTGCCAAGAACTTTACGCATTAAATGCATACTTTCTAGACCTTTACATCTCAACGCTTGAACAAAGGGAAAGTTACTCCTTCCTATGCATCAATAGACGTTGTTATGTACACGTTTATATTATATGCACTATATTGAAAAAGTTGTTCTACTGGAGGCGAACAAGTATACAGCTTGAACGGTATAAATGAAGTAAGGTGAGTCTGTTGTTATTCGAAGAGTACACTACGGCTACTTTTACTCGTATTACTTGGCTTACATAGTCGGGTAATAAGGAGTAGGTCTTACACGAGTGCTAAATGTATTATGTTACAAACAAAGCCTCTAACTTTCACCCTCAAGTACTACTTCCTAGTATATTTTACTCCATGTACTTTCCTCCCTTTCTTCAAACTGTAAGAAAGGAAGGCGAGAGAACTTTGCTGCAGAGGAGACGATCTCTCTCTCTGGTTTACTTTATCCTGTGCATTTCCAATTAGTACATTATTAACATGCCATTCTATTGTGAGTGTGTATGTGGGTTTTGTGTACAAGAATTCCTATGATGAGTCCACTAGAAGTACATAAGGGCGTCTCGAGTTAGATTTACTAGCTGATTAGTAGTAGGATAAACCACCGTTCCGAATTATGTAGATCTGGAGAACTCAACTTCTCGTCCTCTTGGAAAATGGAATAAGACCGTGGGACTTTCCTTCCTCTTGTCCACGAGAAATAATGAATAAAGATACTTATAGGATGTTGGTTACTAACTGCTTTAGCGAAGGGCCTTATCAGATTGAAAACATTATTTTAGGAAATTAATCGAATTCTGGTTCAACAAAATGAAAGGAGAAATTAAAAGAAGCTGGATACCAGACTTATGGCTATTAAATTCCAACCAAGCTTTCAATTATGAAGCTTTTGTTGAGAATTTCTTTTTCTCAAAAAAAAGAAAAGATAAGCAGAAAGATTAAAAGTATATTTTATATTAATGACACTCTTTCCGAGGGTAAACTCTTTACGTAGTATGCAGAGGCCCGGAAACTTGCACATCTCTTTTTTAGAAATTAAATCGTAGGTTCTAAACCCTTTTTGGGGTTACATCTGAAATCAGAGATCCTGTCACCATCTTCCAACTTCCAACCACCAAGATCCTTCTAGTTTTATCTCCATACTTTCGAATAGGGATAAACAAACCCTACCTTCACTTGTAATTCAATATGTAATATGTATTATGTGGTTAGTTTGTGCATCATTTGTTTTTCAGTACGCTACAAAAAGCCGGTTACATGGCGCAGTTAACTTACATCAAGAGGTATTTACCAAACTAAGGAAACTTGCATTCATAAAGACATATTCTTCAAACTTTCTATCGTGTACTTTCTAACTTGTGCATCGTGTACAAGTTGAGGCTACTTGCTAAGTCTTTCTTATGAAGACATCGAAAATATGGTTTTACAACAATACCGCAAAACTAGCAAGTAGGAAAGCCCCATTGATTATATTATTATATGAAAAGTTGTTCAAAGCAAATTCTGTCCTCTTGATGCAGGTTATTTTTGAGACCTGGCCTTGAGAGGTTTAGGGTCTAGAGAGCCCTGCTTACTCCTCCCCATAGAAGTAGTAGTGATCGATGAATACAGTAATAGTAGCAGTAGTAATACGATATAATAATGTGGTTGTGCGTAATGTGATTTAAAAGTTGTGTTAAATTCCAATTGTGCCCTTTCTCCCTTGTCGCCATCAGCAAAAGCCCCAAGCATTTCACCCTCCTTCTTCGTAAACTTTCTTATCCTGAAAAGGACCACACAGACAACGCAGTCCGTTCATAAAGTACACATGGAAGATAGCCAGGTACAAAGTGCGAACAAGGACAGAAAGAACACCCAAAAATGAGGCCATCTTCAGCTTTAAAGAATCAGTTTGCAAGATGTTCAATTGTAACGTGTTTTCTTTCCGTTTTATAACGTAGACAAACACTTCATTCCGAAACTTTATTACTTTCTCCTAGTTATTATTTGATGATCAACTTTTACACCCGCTCAGCCTTCGTGTTTTTGTATTTTGTGGTGACACTAGAACTATAGGAATATGACAAAGATGCTCTAAACAGATATCTTAGACAGTGCTACTGTCTCGTGTATGGAATATCTTTACCTCACAACTTGCTCTTTTTACTGAGTATTCATGCATTTGTCTTATATTTATTTCTTCATTCATTCTATCATTATTTAAATGCTTAAAATATGCTTTCTTTAAAAAATATAGGCGTAGAGTAGACTCCAGTTAAAAATCTACTTTCTGTCAGTGATTTGTCTGAATTTGTTCCCAGCTATATATCATATCTTACTCTTGTGCTTGATTGCCTCTATTTTACTTTAAAGGGGTTCCAGTTCCAGTTCCATTTTTTTGGATGAATGCTTCTGTTCAGCTGACGGTTGATTCTATGAATAGTTTTACCCTGTCATTTCATTACAGATAGCATGCATCTTCTGTATCACTGCATTCTCATTTTTAACAATAAGATTTTACCATGATATATTTATTTGCATGCTTATTTTTAACTCGTATTTCATTTCTTTAATTTTTTTATTTTATCATCTTAACAGAGCGTAGACTTCAAGCTGGTTGATGAAGTATCGAATTCAAGCTAACAAAATGTGCTTAGAGGGTTTCGTTGAAATGAGCCGTTCGGTACTTGTATCGTTATGGAATTTATGGTGCTTTACAAAAATAAAGATTCCGTCTACTGTTGCTGCTTCTGTCCTCGTGCCGAACGTACATAGGGTAAAAATCTTAATAAGAATCCATCACCAGAAGTTTAAAAAAAGAGAGATAATGAAGCTATGAATAGAAATTCATGTGAGCTTGCAGCAAAACACACAGGTTCATAGAGCCAGTGCGGACGCGAGAGGGTTGCAACTTCCACGTTTAAAAAAGCAATAGAAACGTCTTGAATAATGATGATATTGACAGCTCACTCCCCAGTCCATGCATGAAATACTTAGGACACCCATATCGTTTTATTTTTTATTATGGTTTAACTTTACATTGCAAACCTATCTGCCTGAAAGGCATATCCATGAGCATGCATGAGAATATATCTGTGGGGACTTGTATAAATTATTTCTTCAATGGATATTTTTTTATTCTCAAAACTTTGTGACAGGAGCAAGCGTTCCTCCAAAAAAAGTAAAGAAATTCCTACACTATACTGCATGGGCAGCTCAAGTACCCAATTTGAACTTACCGAATACCACCAATAACTAATAGCACCTTCAGAGACAAGGCCTACTGGTTGTATTTTGCCAGAAAGAACCGATTTAATATGGAGATTGCTCTTCAATTAAAATGTTTCCAGTTTAATTTTACATACGTTAAGTTGTAAATGGAACATGACATTGCATCCATATGTTTAAATACCTATGTGTAACTATTTTGATGTGGGGGGGGGGGAGGGTGATCAATGATATTGACCCTTGGATATGCATTCAGTCAGGGTGAAATAAGCTTGAGAAAGAAGTTCCAGATATTATCATCATTATATTTCTATTGTTGGTAACATAATACCTCCGCAGACTTGCATGCATGCATGGCAAGAAATAGTATGTGCCTCTTCCTCGTTTCGGGAAGAAAAGGCTACTCAACCTTGTGATGTGCATATTTCATTGTGCGTCTAGCAATGAAAGACTTTTTTTTATACATATTTTACCACCGAGAAAGAAATCAACTTCTCTTTGAAATTGAATGGAATTGCAGTTGTTGTGGCCGTGCTGGTGGTTTGCATTATGCTATACGAGTTGGGATTCAAGCTGCCCTTTCAATCATCACTATCATTTCACTTTTTTATAGTTGGGGGAAAAGTAGGCTTGCTTGGAAGATTGATACAAGAAACATTTATGCAGCATTTTCATTCAACTGTTACTGCCCTTTTCAGCAAGTTGGACCTTCAATAATAACCGGGGCAAGTACCACTTTTTGTGTATCCGCAAGAAATTTGAAAGTGGAAAGTGAAGTCATCAGTGCCACATCTACATGAGCTGCTACGATGCATCCTAATAGTAAAATGTAGCTTGTACTCACTGAAATTTTGAATCCCGATTATTAATGGAATGTTGATATTGACAGTGACAGTACAGTGGACGTGTTAAACTATGGCCAATTTACTGCACTATTTATAAAATACATACCCCTAAGAATAAATAAATTCTCTAATGCACACAGTTTTTCTAATTCACCTTTCTTTCAGTAAATCCATCTCCCTTTTTCCGTAAGTATTACAAGCCGAAGACCAGAAAATGTATTGAAGTTCCTACCGAAGGAATTTTCCAGTCAAAATATTATTGTTTCAACAGCTCGGAGATTTTAAGACCCAAAGTCTCCGTAGGAGGCAAGATTTCACATTCTTTCACCGAATTCTTATGTAACTGCATGATGAGGATTGTGTATTGGAATTTATCGTAACCTTGCATCTTATGCCCACTTTATGAACAAAACATGAAAATTACTAAATGCAATTTGTCAGGAAAACTTAAGCCTATTATGCCGGTTGAAAAAATCTAAAGCGGCCTAATATAGGTAGGTAACTGAGGTGAGACGAAATATGCTTCTAGCGTAGCAGATACATGGAATAACCCAAAAAAGAAAAAGCGAATCGTTAACCTAACGCGTGAATGGAATCCACGACCTTGTTAGGCTCACAAAAGGCTTAAGATATATTAGACTTATCCGCAAGGATGCTGTGATTATAGTAGAATTCAATCTATTAATGATGCAATGTTATCAGTTATGATAGACTCATTTAAGGAACCGGATACTGGAAGAGAGGAAAGTGCAGGTGCTAGGAATTGTGTAGTGACTACATACTCATATATTCATAAGGCAGAGATGGGCAAGGCAGAAAGGTTAGTGCAGACTAAACTAGGATTTATAATAGAGAGCAGAGAGCGGTGGTAGTAGTAGTGGTCCGTAAAGAATATTTTGTTCTTGGTTGGCTTGGTTGGAAACTAAGGATCCCCTCAAGAAAGAAATTGAACTCATCTTTCAAATGGATTTGAGTTTTATAGGAAATCATTGAGGATTTAAGAAGCTGAGAATCCAATTCGCAATTCGATTAGAAACACATGCCTTCTCTTCTCATGTATTGCTTTCCTTAGCAAAGGAGGAACGAGGGAAGGACCATTCCCCAAGTAATATACGACATCCTTTTACCCATTCTCTGAGCATGCATTATGAAAAAGAGTTAGGCTCAAGTCTTTTGCCGTCTCCACGTCCGTAGTACGTCTCTTTTTACTACTGCTACTGCTACTGCCTTTGCTGGTAGTACAGCAAACACAGTGCGGATAAGGTGTAACCAACCTCAGCGAAATGAAACGTTAGAAGACGACTACCTTACTGATAATAATTTTACATAGATATGTGTAAGACTTTAGCTGCTTCTAAAAGTAACACTTCCGATCTGGATGAATTTATGGTTTTTCCACAAGAAACCAAGACGCCTGTTCCATGAAAACGACCTGAGAAACGAATCTAATGTAATTTCAAGCTCTCTTCTTTATGATTACCCACCTGGACTATTCTACATATTTATGGAGTGATTACAGCCCACCCACTCCTTCAATCCTTCCCTTACTGCACAGTGCATTGCATTATTATCCTCCTCCTGTACCAATCCGATTCAGAACAAATGCAAGCATAGCAAGCAAAGCAACGCAGACTGGTTAGCCAAGGGGTTTTGTAAGTTTATCACGCATCTCGACACATGCTATAGATTTTGAAACTAGTTTAACCATTCTCGAGTCTCTTGAGAATGGGCATTTAGACTGGAAATTGGACAGGTATTTGCTATAAATATGTCATTTTCATAACTCATTCACGATGTGGTCCTTTGATCCCATGCTGTCTATTCTATTGCCAAAAGACTCAGAGATTTACCGGATAGCCTGTAAAAAAGTTTTATGCCTTCTTGTGTGTTGATAAGAAATAGATATTCATTTTTCAAAACAGTAAGTCCGCTTTGCTAAATTTAGAAAGACTGTACAAATTTTGTTTTTAGAAATCACCCATCATGGAACAGTTCATATTTATACAAGTGACTAATTATTGCAATAAGAAGTAGAACTTTCGAGCTGAGAAAGGCTGTTTTTTTTGTAAGTTAGACTTTTGAGAATGGCAGAGAGCCATCCTCATGTGAATGATCATGCAAAGGAAGGGATTGGATCGTAGTGGTGGTGGTGGTGGTGGGTGTTATTTATAGGCCAGTTTGTTGGAGCTAAAATGGTCCGGAAATGAGAACCGGAATCAAGAAAAGAGCATTCCACTTTTCCTTTCAACACAATCTGCCTTCATTCCACAAATTTAACCTCGCCTTCCAATCTTAAATATCCTCTTTAATCTATAATCTTCCTCCCCTTGTCTCAACACTCATCCTTCATCCACACCATCAGCTCTGGGGAATATCCATACTTACTCTACTATATCTAAAATACTATGAATGTGCTGAAAAAATTCCTGCAAAATGTGTTGCACGCATCTTAATTTCATACTTACAGTATATGTACTGTAAATATTTTAGAAACGATTGGAAGTTTGTAAATTTGTATGGATTTTGAAATTATTGGATTAGTTATGAGAGCTTAAAACGACTATAATCTCCAATGTAATTGTATACGTTTTACCATCAGCAATAATAGAAAGCACCAAAGGTTTGATAGGACTAGTAGAAAAGGGACGAATGATAAAATTGGTCCCTCATACAGACACAGACCATTCTCAAAAGATGACGGATTACTTTTATGTGTTATTTCAGGATGGGATCGGGCCATTAAAAGTAATTCCAGGTGGTATTCAACTCCGAGGTGAAAGTATGGTGCTAGATAACCTAATAGCTTCCAGAATTCGTTCCCGCAAGGGTCAACCTATACACATAGAATCGTCAAGAAATATAAGTCTTCTTGCAAGAGGATCAGATGGTCGAGTTTTGAACAAAATCTTCCTTGGTGAGTCCAACGAAGCATCATCTTACTTTACAGAATACAGATACAATACTCTTGTTTCCTGCTAATCTATCTAATTCCTAGACTTCATTTCTTTATCTTCCGCAACAATTCTGCATCACATTACTTTTTAATTCGCCTACATTACTTGAATGACTTCTTTTTTAAGACATACCTACCTCTTACTATCATACTGTCTTACGACTACATACCAAACGTTTTGCTTACATCAACCATGAAATCCATTTATTTTTACTGTTCAGAAGAAATCTTTGACTGTTGTAAACCCCGATTGAGTTAATGGTCTGTGACACAGACGAAATGTCTATTTGACTATTTTCTGAGCCAAAGAAAAGAACAGAGAAAACACTACCTAGTATAGAGGCTCACAGGTCATCGTATAGGGTGCAACGGATTTTATTTCAAATTTTCTACAGTTTACAGTCTGTTAATAATATTCTTGGCTAGAACAATTATTGTCACAAATTAAACTACTGCTTTTGACACAATATCCAAAGCAAGTAGGTTAATATCTTTACTCTTAACCAACTTTTAAATAGCTGCATACATAGCAGGAGGCCAATGTAAATGGGGTAGCAGAAAGATAAAATAACATCTAGACTTTTAAAGAAATGTTTAATCTTTTTTTTATTCCATTGTGCTGCCTGTGACTGTAAAGCTTTAATTATTTCGCTAAAACTTTAAAAAAAATAAAAAATCAGGGACTCAGTACAATAAAGTTTAATATTAGGAATACGGTCGAAAATTCTTGTCCCAAAAATGCGTCTACAAATTCCACATGTATCTATTTGGTGACAGGTCTCTCTCAAAATTAAGCATGTGGGCTTTCCCTCTACTCTCTGTTAAGTTACAAGAACATGGCATATCGTTTCCTTTCCTTATATACAAACGCGTAGGGAAACGTACATTCGATATGAAACTTATCTCCACCTGTATTATTATGGGAACTGATTTTATTTTGGCACATCCAGGAGATGACAAACTTGAGTGTCAAGCATCAGCGATGAAGATAACAGATACAAGAGGAAGGTTGCTATTTTCAGCCGACAGGAAAGAAGTTCTAGTCGGGGCAGAGTTACTTCGGGTTACAGGTTAGTTACACAGCAGTTCTTTATGCTATGCTTAATATTAATGGTAAAGTGTTGCTAAAAAATACACGATAGACTAATTTCTGACAATTTACCTGCATCACAACCATATCTTGCATGCTCAAGCAAAAACTATCCCCTGCTTTTCAGTAGTTTAGTCTAGGTAATGTACAGTTTCTGACAAATCCGAAGGCTTATTAATCTGCGGATAGATACCGTCAAATAGGGAACATTGGACGGTTTTTGGTTCACAGTGTACCAAAAACGGTTCACATTTGTGGACGGAAAGTGGTACACGGTGATCCAAAACCTGTCTACAGTGGGGGTATTTTTTATTTTAATAATTTTTTTTGACACATAAATCATCAAGTGCCGACCAATTTCAGATTTTACAGTTATTTGAAATAGATTGCTTGGCCTTGTATGAAATTATGAAACAATTTCACTACTGCAAGCTCTTTCTGTGGAGCCTCAAACCAGTATTGAACGGTCTTTTTCCATTGGCAAACGACGGCTTTTCGTTTACAATTGCAACACACAAAAAATGAATGCTATAATTTTAAAATGTAATTTATTCTAATAATTAGTCATAGAGCAGGAATTAGAAGAAATTGTTTGGTTAGTTGTAATTGTAGCAATTTATCTCCCGGAATAGTTCTCAACTCCAGTTTAATTCCCTATAGTAAATAAGGGCTTGAAGTAATAAAGCCCCAGGGCAAGAATTGCCCATTAAAACGGAAAATACAATAATTCATATTTGTTGCATAGTTTTTTCCCGATCCAGTAGGATTTAATTGGGCGAAAGGAATAATTAAGAGGTTATTTATGGATTTTTAATGTATCCATGTAAAACAGTGCATGACAGCGTAATAGGCAAATGTTTGTGTGTGTGTTGTGTGTGTGTGTGTGTGAAAGGGATTTTTTTATCTTGAATATCAGGGTGTCAGTTATCAAATTTTTGGCACAGGGCCGTTAAGCACAAAAGCTGACAGTTGAAAAATTACATATCTCCTCACGACCATTACAGAAGGAAATCATAAACATTAACCTTTATCAGTTGCGTCCAGTAAGGCTTCTTTATTCCTTTTCCTTAGTCTCCCGTTTCCATTTGGTCTGTGCGTAAATGTCGGATTGTAAACCCCTTAAATTCCAATCCAAACATACTAGTAATTTTGCCTTAAACACGTCAAAGACCATTCTGACATTTTTCGATGTAGCATCTTACTTTTTTGTAGATCATATCTCGACACCAACTTTATACGAAATTCTAGAAGACAACGCCTCAAAGCGTAAAAGTTAAAGACAGTATTTACTGATAAATGAAATGGCAGTGAAATGGATGATGTAGGAGAAAGGTATAAATTAACAAGCCTAATTTGATCCCAGACTTATATATATTTAGTTTAGTGGTCGAAGAAGACAGTCTAATTAACCCAGAGCAAATAGTAAATATAAATTATATAATACATATTAGAACTCGATGTAAAAGAGTTAGATGGGTGGTACCATCGGGAAAATATTTAAATTAGTCTGTCGCTCTCCATAATGAAGGTCCATCATCCAGCCTCTCCACTCGCCCGTGCCTGTACTATCCCCAAGACCGACAGGTCACCGTTACTTTATGTAACTCCTACTAATGCTACAGTAAAACTGCATGACTGAGGGCTGTTTTATGTAGTAGGAAAAAACTAAAGGACGACTGCATGCATACTTAACACATAATATTATTCCATTGGCTTGGTGTTGCGTGTATTTAGAAAGTTGAGCGAGGCTTTTGTAGGTCCGTCGATTGTACGTATGAAACTGTAAATGTGTATAAATCTAATGTGTGAGCCCATTATTTGTCTTGCTCTTTTGTTCCGTTTGGAAATGAGGCTCATTAATGATCTATCATGTTTCTCAAAGTGCTCTCTGATTTCAGGGGAGGGGGGAGCTGTTTTCCATGGATCTGTGCAAACTCCACTGGTTCGGGCCGAATCAGGAAACGAGCTGAGGTACTTTAACTTACTTTTTATCCACTGTCTATAAATTCGTTTCTCCTTTTTACAAAATATGTAAAATACGTTAGAAGGAAATAAGAGCTTTTGGCATACTTTACTTACTCGTTACTTAAGTAGTTACTTCAAACTTAAATGGGAGATTTACTTCAGTTACTGCATAAAAAATATTCCACCTAACGCGTTCATTACATTGCAGAGACAGATGCTCCTGTAAAATGAGTTAGTTATATACTTATCTGTGTAGCTATTAATGCTCTTTAACAAGGCTATTAAAATCTTTTTTTGGACCAGTAAAATGCTCCGTAAACCCAATTCAGTATTTTGCAGTTGCACTGTCACTTTAGAGTGTTATGCTAGAGGTCTGAGAGAAGGTGATGGTCATTTTTAATTTTGTGCTGTTGTATGAAAGGCTGGAGTCACCGACGAGAAACCTGGAAGTTATTGCTCCTCTTGGTATAGCCATTGATTCCCGTGCTGGGGATATCAGTGCAACTTGCCTTACAGACCTCAAATTGCAATCAGCTGAAGGATCTGTAAGTATAAACATGCAGTTAAATGAGTCTTTGATTATAATTATAAACAAGTTACATAGTTTAAAACGAAGTGATATATTAGGATAAAGGCCTATCCATAGAACGATATGCAACTGAACAATGCTTGGACTTATGATCTTAATTTAATAGGGATGTAATTATTTGCATATACAGGTACGACTGGACGCTCCTAATATATATATGCCAAAACTGCAAACAGCGATAGTATCAAGTGCCAAGTTGCCAATAGCAGGGGCAAGTGTATTTTCGAGCACATCGACAATCAGTCGAGCAAATCGTCCAGAAGTGTATCAAGTCTGTGTCTGTGGGAAAGGACGGCTATTCCTTGCCCCACCGGATGGACCATGTGTCGCAGACAATGATGTCTGTCGATGATTCAGTTCCTCTTTTCTAAGAAAAAAACTAATTAAAACTTTATATCTAATCGTAACCTACGCTGGAGTTCATTAACGAATATGAATGGAGAATACATATGTAAATAATAGGGTGACAGTAAGAAACATGTAGCACACAAGAGAAAGTTAAAATGGTTTATTAAAATGTTAATTGGTGAAAATTACAGCTTTGTCAGCTCGTTCGTTCCATGCATCGGTTTCCTACTTAAGAATTAGGAAATGTGCAAATGTGCAAATGGTTAGTGCTACTGCTAATAATAATGCCAGTCAGTCTGTGTATCTCTTAAGTACTTTTATGGCTTTTATGGCTGTTCTAAGTGGAGTGAGTTCAAACAAACGTCACATTTTTTTTACAAAGAGCCCTTTCAGTTTATGACACTTCTTCAAATAAATAGTAAACCCAACCCAATTCATCTGCAATCATGGTCCCGACCAGAGAAGGGTCTACTCCGCTGCGCTACTCTACTACCAGCACCAACTACCAACTACCAGGATACAATTTCACTATTATGAATACAAAGGCAGATTAAAATGTCGCACATAAGCTTGAGTAATAAAACATTGCTTGATAAATGATGTAGTTCTGGTGTAACAAAAATGTAATCTCCATTTCAACCAATTTTTGCATTTTGTTTGTCATTTAGAAGGAATCGATTGCTACTCGCTATTTTAGTTGGAGCATAAATAAGACCATCTAAATCTAAAGACTTTAAATATCAATAAAGCTCGTTTCTAGTAGACGGGGTCGGCTACTGCCTCTTGTTGGAGGACCAGAAACAGAAACACAACTTGGTCAAAGGGACAAAGTAGGTTGGACAATCTCATCGTCTAACTCTATTCTTGTAATTTTGTCATTTATGTCAAGAGGATGGGATTGGAATTGTAGCAAATCTTAGATTAAAAAAACGGAAACTGAGGAAAATCTTCTTGGAAGTTTAAATAAAAAGGCAAAAATACATTCTTCCCAGTAATTTTGCAAGATCATTTAAAAAATAACCACTACTTCCATGCATAATTGTTGTAATTATAAACTTTTTAAAATTCCTCCACGATTATGTTTAGTTAAAAAGAGCTCATTCTATCGCTTCATGCTATACACACCATCATCATGTTTATTGCATGTATTGTGCAATTAAATAAATCATTACGGTTTCCCTTCACAAAATTTAAAAATAAAAGATACAGAAGGGAAAAAAAACTTAGTACAAGAAAAACCAACAACCCTATTTAAAGGAATTATATCATTATTTTCTCAACAGTAAAAAGTACATTTTTTCAGTCACTCTGCCTTAGATATCCAGTTGTGTCAGTTGTCACTTATTTCTGCACCAAGGAACACATTTTTACAGAAAATGAAGCTAAAGAAATGAGAACAAAAGTGTTATTGTTACTGCCCTCCAAGTCTCATGCTGGTCTTTCCCCTCCATATCTACCTATATCCATCCGTACATTCCAGGAGGTAGATTAAACCAAATTACATACGCATACACTCATAGCTTTTTACCTTTTTTAGAAGTAATAGTTAAAAATTGCACTACTGTTGTTGTCCTTGATAACAGTAAAGAGTCCAGGGTGCTTAGTCATAGTCTCATAGTCGTAGTTTAGTAAGTTTAGTAGTGCATGATCCACGAAAAAGGACTAATTTTACATGCGCTTGTATGCATAAAATAAAACAAAACCCATAAGGGATATCCCACAACTGTGTAGCTAGTCAGTAAAACCCACCCAAAGTTCATTATTGTGATTATGATCAATCTAGCAATATACACCTAGTAAGAAGCATTTCTGAAGAACCAGTGCCAGCAGTGGAAGTAATAACCATGCAAGAGGACAATAAACTTGATTCATTTTTAAACTAGAAAAAAACTTGACTGTAAATGTCTCCTATGAAGAAGAGCTTCCAATAATTCTTAAGCCTTTGCCAAGGCCAGCAATCCCGTAGATAAAGTGAAAGTGAGAACAAATTCTTCATATACTTTGCTACTGAAGCTTTGTGGATATTTAAGGAGGAAACCTCGTTTTATAGCTTTCCCCTTGGCCAAACCATGTAAGCATTATTTGTACCAACTAAAGAACAGCAACGTCTCACCCCGTGTGGCTGGTCTGAGCTTTATTTATGTAGAGAAAATGTATTATTTTTTTTTTATTATGTTCCTCAAAAACCTTTCCGTTTCCATATTCCAGCCAAGAACACGTTCTCAACTCCCTTTTCTGTACACTAAAACATACACTCATATCTTTTCAATAGTTATAAATAAAGGAACTAGTCCTCGTGCTGGAAAAAAACCACTTGACTGACTACCATACCCTTCTTGGGGTTTCCCATGACTCATTTATTTTATTTCTCAAAACAGGTAACATATCATAGCAAAAATTTGCGATTGGAGCTTCCCATAGTGCACCTAATGTAATGTATAAATATGTGATTCTTAGACGCAATGGCAAAACCACAATGGCAAAACCACAATGGCGAAGACCTACGCCATTTTGGCAAAGACACTTTGGCAGAAATGTTTTCAAAAAAAGGTAACTTTGGCAGAAACAAATGTTAATTTGGCAAAATACAAAATTCGATTTATTATCAATGTTTCTGTCATTCCTTGTCATCAAAACTTTAAATTTACAACTCAGCTTGAAATATAAATATAAATTACTGTGGTTCTGGAGTGAGATATACCATCTGATCCAGCCACTTTAACAACTTAATCTATGAAATATTGGGCCTGAATTTTTTGACAATTTCTAGTATACGGTCATCAAGCTTGGATTCATTCCTTTGTGTATGCACTCTACTCTAGCATTTTAGTTTTGCCAAACTGTCAGCGAGATTTGCCAATGTGTCTTTGCCAATGTGTCTATCCCAAAGTGGATATTTTTGGCCTTTTTTCTGCCAAATTGGCTTCGCCAAAGTGTCTTCGGTCTTCACCAATGTGTCTTCGCCAATGCGTATTTGCCGAAACGTCTGCACACCAAATATGTGTACCATGCATTAGGTACTTATTGTAGAAAAGGGAAAGCTACGTGTATGAATGAATGAACATGCAGATTACTTGGCACGATTCACCCATCACTTTTCTTCCTAAGGTGAAAAGTCTTTTCCCTATTCCAAAAAAATGGGAAGCACCAAGAACAAAGTTGTATCAAAGATTTGTATTATCACAATATCCCTATTATACGTGTATGTAAGTCCCGAACATATGAAAGTGTGGTTCTGGCTTTGTTTCCAAATCTCGACAAAGCCACCCTATCCTCTCCACACAGCCAAGAATGTGAAGTTGATAGACTCGTGGTTCGTGGAATAGTTATAAGAGCAATGAATACAAACATAAATATACCTTGGGAAACTATACAACCACCTAATAGGCAAAGTAGTCAGGGTGGGTTGATGATGATCAAGTTTTTTACTTCACAACTTTTTTCACCATTGCATTACTGTACCAAATAACCAAACCTTTCACCTCGGCCTTTTTTCATAAAGCTTTTTAAAAGCTGTATGTGCATATTATTAAACATCATTTCGACTAGTTGATAGTATGTTGCTCATGTTATTATCATTTTCTAGTAGTTTTTCACTTTTACTTTTTCTCTAGGTACCGCTCTTGTTGGCTTGAGGTAACGGCAGTAACAATATAGGCAGTAATATCTAAATAAACTGGCAAGGAAGGAATACAGAAGATTTCCTAGAAAAATGTGCATTGACGCCCACATCCATTTGGCAAGGAGGTCGTCGTGCTGCAAGTTGTGACTGAGGGATTACGACCTGTATCACGAATACCCAGGAGGTTTCCCAAAGGAAATATACAACAGTCATTAGTTCAATACAAAGACTGTCTTATTCACTATTCAGACGATAATGTTCCACACAGCCTTTGCCATCCTTCCACTAACACCGGACCTTGTTCATTCAAAGCCAAACTCTCCAGTAATGATAATAGTAATGGTGTCCCAACTAATAGCTTATAGATCCTTGTGTCATGTCCTCGTCCTTGGGTTAGGTTGTGGGTTGTTTGGTCTCTGTGTGTGCATCGTGTAATAGGAGGAGTAATCATAATAGTAAACCTTTTAGCTTTCACACCTTTCTCCAGAAATTCATTTCCAACCCGAGGTAGTCGGGGTGGAAGTTCTTACTTTTTACTGCCTTTGGAAACACGTTTTTTGTTTCTTGCTGCAGAGCTTTATGTCTCATTTTGCATTGTGATATTATTACTATGGACTTTCATAGGATTTTAACTTTACTTTGGGGTTTATTCTCTCTTTTGACACTTGAGAAACGAGTTTGAATATTTGAGCGTTCTTTAGTTCAAGTCAAAACTTCATGTTTGGAAATTCATTTTACTTTTTTGACTTTTTAAAGGAAGGAAATATTTTTTATCGTAATTTCACATAATTGTATGATCGTTTGATACTACGAAACTTTAAGTTTTCATCGAATTCAGTAGGATTAAAAAATGTTTCTCTGTAAATTGTACCGGGTGTGAATAAATTAATGAAGTTATGCTCTTTTGGATGATTTATTTCATATTTATCCTGTGAAAAATTTAAACGTGGATCATTATATGCATTACATGGATATTAAAGCATGCTACGTTTATAAACTATGTTACTTAATTAAATCAAATCAAGCTCAATCAAATTATGAAATAAAATGTTTACCCACTCGTTATATCTTACTTTCAATCAAGCTGAGCTAAAAAAGCATGGCTAATCTCCGGTGACTGATAAACAAATGATTTTTCAAGATTACTAAATTTTAAAAATAGTACAAATTTGCTTTACTGAGTACCCTAAAAACGCTCTTCACTAGCTCACTAGCAGAAGCTTAAGAATTATTTTTACCAAAGAAGGATTTCATACAACCTCATTTGGCTTTAGCCCTAAATTCTGGCCATCAAGCCCGAAGATTCCATTAAAGCCCATCGCATTGGTGAGGGGATCGGATGGTAGGAATTATGGTAATTTCTTTACAACGCATAATGTTTCTACAACATTTTACATAAATAGTAATGAACGATGCTCAGCAGCATAATGTCAATGCTGGATGGCCAAATGATCTAAAAACGAAACGACAGCCCAACACAACAACTATCTAGCAACCGGTTAGCAGAATAGGTAATAGGTTTGATATTGACGATTACCGTACTAGCTAACTAAACATGTTCTAAACTGTCCAGCCGTCGTCTCATTAATTATGCATAAAAGAAGGATAAAGGGAATCTCATGAGAATAAATAATATGAATCTAACATAAGTATCCAATCCACCAAGGAAGTGGTAGAAAATTCACTGGAAATCCCAGCTCTAACTCAATTTATTACCGTCACAGTCCATAAATTAGAATACTCAGGTGACAGATTGGAGATTGGAGAATCATCATCATTATTATCGTCCCTCTCGATGATTGTGAGTCCAAGTGTTGAGTTGACGGTGACTCTACTCTGTCCTAAACTGCTACTACTGCTACTTTGTAAGAGAATTTAGGTCCTAGCTTCAGGGCTTTCTCCAAATGTACTATTCTACATTCGATGTGAAATTATGACAGGCTGGGGATTAATTCATCTATTAACTTCTGTGCAGTAAGATTACCTGCTTAACGAACGCTGTTGTAAAGAATTTAACTTCAATTCCGAAGTATTTGCTTAATTTTCTACATTGCGTGCTCATTTATATTTAAATTTAATTACACTCCGACTCACCATCGTCACGGTGTTGGTGTGGATTGGTATTTGATTGAGGGGGGGGGGTGACTTTATTTTAATTTATTTAACTAACTGACTAACAACCAACTGCTTCTCGTTGTTAAACTACAATACTGTAATGTTTAGGCCCCTAGCAACTTAGCTAAACTGAAAATAAACCGGTAGACAACCGTAAGAAACCAACAGTACAATTTTGTAGGGATTTATTGGCTGAGAAATAACGGTGTTGGTGCAGCTTTAAAGTTGAAAGTGCATCCGGCCAACCGCTTCAGGTAGAAGTAAGTTTCTGCATGAATGTGTCGATAATTAAATACAGATTTATTCATAAGCTGACTCATCTCCAATTGAAAATGTAATGAATGGATCATACTTTAAACCACATACATGCAGGACAAAGTACAGACTATTAATACTTTCCTACCTACCCAGCATAATTAATGTATTCCTCCTCATTAAAAGCCATTAGTATGCAAGAGGTATTTTCATTGTGTATCAGCACAATGTAAATCAAACTTCAACTCACTGAATTAACCTTTCAATTATGCTTATGCTGATCTTATCTTTACAGTAATCATTTTCCAATTACTATGATACATGTTTAAGAAAAACAAGCACACTGTAACCTTTACTTGAAGGAAATCTTGACTTCCTAAAATAAACATTTATACCCTGGATAGATGATTTTTAAGTCCTCAACATTCTTCTCATAATCCAACATAACGGGACAAACTTGGAAGAACATTAAGATGAGTTTTGCATACAGAACAAAGGGGATAAGAGATCTAAAATCGGGTGGACCTGAGCCCCTTGAAAGAAGACGACCTCTTCAAAACCAAGGTACGTTCAAGCCCCTCTTGAGAAGTCACAAGGACGTTGTAAAAAGTCCAAGCAAGCATTGCATTGAAGCAGCAATCCACCTTCTGAGGGCGGTTAGCTGTCTATTGTATGCAAAATCTCGAGCCGAGCTCAAACCTCCGGTCGGATTACAAAAGTTAAATCATCTCCCAAGTCATAAACATGCGTGTGTATACAAACATGGGGATAATCTTGAGTTTGGAAAAGTTGAACCACGATAGATAGACGTGTACTACAGTTACTTCTTCTAGAATTTGGGTTGTTTGTACTCGCTAACTTCTACTTCTACTTGCTACTAAACGAGTACAGCACACTTATGGTGTTCCATTTTATGAACGAGATACCGCTTTTGCTGCTGCATGTCTGACTGAAGCAATTTTTTTTATTTGTATACACAAGATGAGGACGTAGATAACCGACAAAAGGACTGACCAAGATCTCGATGATATGAATAAAGTACATATGAACTTTATGTTTTTCAAAACTTAAGTACGCTTGTACAGTGTGTACTACATAATGTTATTTATTAGTATGTATGAATTACTACAAAGAGCCCAAGCTGGCTGGCCCTGGGCTGGGTAAGTTGGATAGGAAGGAATAGAAGAGATCATCTTAAAAGAATGCATCGGTACAGGACCTGGGCGAAGATGTATAATTCATTGAAGTCTCTGCTTCAGCCGTTCTATTAAAATGTGTATCCAAGAGGAATTTTCATTACTTAGCTCTTGTAAAATTTATTGTCGTCTCAAGCTTGCATTCATTAGTTTCCTGGTTGGCGACTCTACCAATTCCCGTATATTTATAAACCGACTGCTACGACGGACTATATCCTACTGCTGGGTGGACCACCCTCTGTAAAAGATCCGCTAAAAGTAGGCTGACTTGCATGCACTCGATGAAAGTTACAGTTTAAAGTTGAAAGTTGATCTTGAGCTGGTCGAGTAGGGGATGTTCGTGATAAAAAGACGGTATTATGGACTGTTGCTGCAGATGCAAACCCATTTCCTGCCCTTTAAACGCATTTAAAGAGGCTTTCTCACCAAACCCTTCTACTACAGTATTTACAACAAATGTTTATTAATTGAGTGCCATGATTGTAAGTAATTGTAAGTACGTAATACTTATGGTCATTTCAGCTTAATTAGATGTTATGCACAGTAACTTGCCTGCCTTACCCTTAAGGCTTATTTAAATCTTATGCTTAAAGGATGCTTTATACAATAATAAAGTCGCAACACCAGCTCAATGTAATACAGAAACGTATATATTTAATTTCCAAGCATTAATTCAGGTTTTTTATTGTGAAACAAAACCCTGAGACTCAGTCATCATGGCGTATGCCTCAGCTACCTCTTTTCGAATGATCTCAATGGCTTCGTCTCTGTAGGTAAAGACCAAAAAGATCGCATTCATGTTGAAATCATCCAAGGATTTCAATGGAAACAGTTTTTTATTCCAAAAAAAATGGATCCTTATCCAGTAAACAGATCTTATCGAAAGCCTCGTTCCAGTCCGAGGCCATATTGATCATCCTCTGATCGTAATTCTCGTCCAGCTCTTCGTCAAAATCGGTATCAGAATCGTCGTCATCCTTAGAGCTAACGAAACGCAATAAGGCGTTAATTTTAACTCTATACTTTAGCAACATTTATCATTACAATTCATGCGATAAGCGAAACCTCACCTTTTATTGTCAGTAAAAGCCTTCCGCCTCAGGACCATTCCATTCAATAAAATGTATTATTAGTTTATTATATTCAGCTGAAGAAGCGTACATGCAAATATTTCTGGTAGATAGGCTCCAACAACCTCCCAAATGAACTGCAAGATGTTATATTTTGTATTTTTTGTCATAAATTATTTATCATGAACTTGCCAATGAGGTTAGGATTGCCTACATGCAAATACTTCTGTTGTTTAGATAGGCTACCACCGTAGTGAATTGAAAAATGCTACATTTTCTAAGCATCGGGTCACTAAATAAAATATCATATTCCAAATATCGTACACTTTTCTCCAAGTTCATCCAATTGGACCTCCTGTCGCTAGACCTCCTGTCGCCCCGGATCCCGTGTCGCTGGATCCCGCGACACAGACTCAAAGCATAGCATCTTATCTAGGATTGAAAGACAAGTTTGAAAGCAATCTTTGTATGCAATGCATTTCTACTTTTATTTTTAAAGTATGCAGAATAGCCTGTGATGCCAATTTTTTGGAAGACTCCATATGAGGATTTCGTAAATTATGAGAATGCATTAAGCTTTAAAATTTTAATTGGTAAAAGCTTTACAGATTACAAGTCCAAGAGTGGCAGACATATATATACAATAAAATTATTTATTTATGCTTCCAATTCAATCCTGATACTCGGAGGTAGTGTACGGAACATTACATTTTACATTATACAATTACGCGTTTTTGAACGCATTTCTAAAAGGAAGGAACTGTGAAGGTCATGCGTTACAAAATACGAACATGAATTTGTTTAAGATCTTTCCTATCCTAACATGAGGATGTCTTTCAGAACTTGGTGCTTTTATGGGCAACCCTGACCGGTCTAACAATGATGTCTGTATCTAAACTGGAGTCCGTAATAGGCCAGCAATGGCCTCGGCGGCAGAGTGGTCAAAGCTTATGAGCAATGATCATGAAACCCTTTCAAATACATTTCAATCTAAACTGGAACAAAACAATGAATTGTATTGTAATTTAGTAGATACCAACCGAAGAAACATATTTTCACCAACATCACAAAGCCTATCGCATGATTATATTTACACGCATTTACATTAAACATCAACCAGAAGGATAAGAAAGAACACCATCGCATCGGTCGCCGTGCGTCCAAGACAGACCATCTTAAGGGTTTGTGCAATGGTTGAAACTATAGCTGGTTGTACACAAGGTTGAGGTCACTTTGGACCTCTTCGCAACAAGTTTACAGAATTCAGGCAAGGGACAAAGATTGACCTTTCAGGTCATAAAATAAATATGCTCTATGCTGCGTAAACTTGACCGACCTTTCGTGTATGACATGATATCTCTACAACATTACATTATGGTACAAGCATGATGTTTGAAAGATCGACTGACGCTGCTTAATAAAGCTTTTATACCTTTGTCTCTAATCCTAAAGTTATGAAAAGGCCTGTGCGTGTGCCCCCGAAGTCAGCGTCCATTAGAGAATTATCAGGTGAATGAGCAACACGGTCCTCTAGAGCAATCCTGGAAGTTTCAACAAACTAAAGCAGCTTTTTAAATTCAAAAATTGACTTTTTCACAAATTTGAAAGCTTATTTCGGCAAAATGACCAGACGTATGAGAGTAAGACGGACCAATTCCGAGCAAAGTACTACCGTAGAGAGGACAGGCGATGCTATCCAGGAAATTAAAAAAGCAAAGTGAGCAAATTTTAATCTTTTTAAGCACTTTTCTGCTTCACTTTTCCAGAAAAATAAACAGTGTATTAAGGTAAAATGTTTTTACACTTTTTCTGAAAGAAATGGACGAAGAAACGCGAAAAATATGACCGAGCTTCGTCGCTCCAGAATAGAATGCTTCCGACAGCTTTACCAGAGTGATCCTGAGGCTTATGGGAAGCTGGGTAGCCCAAAGATGATGCAAGCATTTCTTGACTATTTTAACGCAATTAGTAAAGATAAGGAGCCCCTCAGCCATGACCATTTGACCCAGTGGGTTGATAAATTTCCAGAAATTCGTAGGGTAGGTCATCAACCGTTTAAAAATGTTAATGTGGCTAAAGTCTCCATTTTAATTGAGCTTATAACAAGGACGTATTAATTTTTTAAATCATTTGCATGCACCAGTCGTTTGCAACGGCGTTAGCCCCCAAAGAACGTGGACTTGGAGCGTTCGCGTCTGTAATTGGAGTCCCCCCTGAACCAGCTAATATGACTCTTCGGAGACGTCAGGATAAGCAGATCGTTTCAGAAAAAGTTACCAAACGTATCAAGCTTGAGAATGAAGACACTGTTCCAGAGAAGATAGATCCCGATGTAAATCAATCTATTGAGGTTGAGAAACGGAATAAAAACTCTAAGAAGTCCAATCGCAAAAATACATTACAGAAGGTTAGTTAAATACAGCTATTGTCCACTGGAATTTGGCTGTACATTGTCCTTACATTTCTGTTAAATACATATGCAAATTTTTTATTTCAAATCAGGTCGGCTCTCCCATTGTTTCTGAAGTATCGATGGTGGCAGAGAAAAAACGAGAGACCGCTGGTGGTACTTCCGATTCGAAGAGACGATTTACTTCGAAAAATCTGGGAACTGACGACGAAGTTCCAGCAGCAAAATCATTAGAAGAACTGCTACAAGATCCAACTATCAAAACTGACGAAGTGCCAAAATCCGAGACGACCCTTGAGCTCCCAAAGGTGGACCCAGAAGAGACAAATGCAATGGACATTTCCAAGCCCATAGATCAATACGCAGTAGTAGAAGCAAAATCTGATGGAACAGTTGATGCAGAAAATGTTTCCGACCAGACGTCATCCCATAAGATAAGCCCAACGATATCCAATGATGAACTCACGGGATGGAGGAATGGAGACCGTGGGTCATCAAGTGTGGAATCCGACTCAGACAACCTACAAAGCTCTAGTTCTGGAGGGGTGGAATTTATTCCCCGTACTGAATTCGACCCCAACAGAACTTTTGATCTAGTTACTGTAAAAGAGACTGCCAATGGATTCGTGTTTGTAAAAACAGTAGAGGAAGATTACTCCTATGGGGCCAACTTGATCGTGGAATTACGTCGCCTTTGCCTGACTAATGAGGGTTTGCACACCTTCCTGCCGATGATTAATTGCATGGACTTCATGTACAGACGACAAGACGAGTATCAAAACTTCATTTCATCGAATTTGTAGATCGTCTGCAAATATCCCGGATTTCTCAGGGATTTCTTGTGCTACAGTTTCATATCATAACTAATTTTAAAGGTTTTGATATTCAGATAGATTGGAAGCTGATATAGGAGCTTTTAGGTTTTTTTTTACATAATTAAAAAGATAAGGTTTTTTTATTAACTATTATTAACTCTTTAGTAGTATGCGTTAGTATTAACCTTGTTTTTTAAAGAGACTGGCTTCCATTTTTTTTTTGTATTATGTCGTTTATTATAATGGATACTATTTTCTGTATTTTGTTTTTGATTAGATAGATAGATAGATTTATTTACGTGTTTCTGATATAAACAATCAAGTATTTCCAATATTGGACACGTGGTACAAAAAAAAAGAATAATGATAATAATTTTGGTACTGCATTCATCGTAGACTCTACAATGTGTAAGTTGCTCTTGCTCTCAAACGAACAATTAGGTCTAAGCGAAGACGGGAGATAGGAGACGGTAATCCAAAATCTTAAACCCAAAGTAGGATTGCCGTTTGGTTCATAGCAAACAAGGCAATAAAACTTGTAACTCCATCCACAGTTAAATGGCCTATTTTATCTACTCATAAACAATCTTGGGCTGTTTTCAGGTAGCAAGAGCAAATAGTTGAGGTATTTGGTTACTTTAGGGTTCATGTTACCCTATCCGTTTACAGCTTCACCCTCTTCATATCACCACTACCAATACTGTCTCTTATCTCTGACGAGTCAGCTCTAAAATACTTACATGTGGATCAAATAGCAAATGTATCATATTATAACCGGACTAAGATAGGGTATCGGATGGACCCTTAAGCTGGACTAAACGTTTTAAATAAATCCATTTAAATCCATAACTCCATTCAAAGTGGGACGGATGGTCTCATGGTTAGCAGTCGGTGTTTTAAAAAAAACACTTGGACAGCTCCACGAGTTCGCATCCGACCAGCGTCAGTTTATCGATGATGGCACTCTAGGTTTCGTTTCAATGCATTTCTTCATTCGATCATTCCCGTTCTTTGTTTAGGCGTCATGTGCACTAAAAGTTGTTTATCTGAATATGGCAGATGGGAAGGCTTACCGGCCAGACTGTTGTCCATCATACCTAACTCGTGATAACTATCATGTCTGAGATAAACTTTTTGCTTATTTAAAGTTGTTCTTTCCCTAGCTAGATGGATGGTTAATTCGTTATTTGTGTTGGCATACATCTTTCGAACTTTAAGTAGAAATAAGCTCTGTTTTCGTTCAATTAACCACATTTCATAACCGGCATTTGAAGACAAGGAGGGGTCACCCGTCTATCAATCTCTTTTTCCCGAATACATATCAAGTCACATTACCATCCTTCCCTGTCCTTTATAGATAATTACAGTTCATTAAAGGACATTTCCCCCACTTTGTAAACAACAGGCCGGGATTGATATACATGCAATGATAAACCTCAGTAAATTGTTTAAAAAATGCTCTCCCTTCTCAAAGTGTTTGCATACCTTTAAAGGAAGGGAACATAGGGTAGTTTACTTTCTTAACGAGCTAAAAGGACCCAACTAGTACACGAGGATTCTCAATTTTTAAACTTACCCATTACCTACACTTGTGTGCCGTGTTGTGTCACTTAAAAGCTACAATAAAGCGGTCTGCACCGTCCTTGGAGAAAGTAGACAGAAACCAGTTTCGAATACACTTTACTTTAACAACCAACCCAGTAGATGAGTCCAGTCCTATAGGCAAGCAATAAGCAAAGAGACTAAAAAGTCTACATATAAAGGCCTAAGATATCACTATTCTTATTCCTTATACTTGAGACAAATTACTGTCATCTTCAGACCGACTGACTTTCAAAATTCATCAAAGATTTAGCTCGTCCTTTTAGTGAAAAATGCCTCTATTATAGAGCTACACAAAACCTATACAAACCCTGTTGTAAGGTCTAGTTGTTTTTCTATCCTTGAGAGATTTGGCCAAACGTTTGGACCAAGGTAGATTGTGTCCAGTCAAGCCATTTTTAAAGGCTCACCTCGTAATGTCAACTTATTGTGTTTTCTTCCGACATCCGATTAATTTTTCATACCAAAGCCTTTTACCTTGGAGTAGGGAAGATATTGGTTTGGTAGATATATTATGCACATCATGTTACATGCACTGCACTTATACCTCAAGCTTATGTCCATTTGTCCTCGTCCCTTTAGGTATTTATCCATCCATTCAGGCATCCAAGTCCTGATCCATCCGGTGAAGGTTTGTCATTACTTTTGCAAACATTCTCATGTCATAAGTGCTTTTTTATTTTCTTAAGCATATTGTTAATTCCTTGAATAGAAGCGCATTTGCTTGTAGAAGTAAACGGGTAACTATATCTTTAAGAAATAGGTGTCTTTTGGGTTTGCTGAGCCACTAAAGTTGGCCTATCTTTAATATCGTCCAGTAATAATTGCTACAGTAAACTATGAAAGGATGGTAGTGATGGCCGCAGTTGGCGTACATGGACCCCGTTGTCGGGGGTGGAGTTGGTTGGCCGAGTGTCTTATCTTTTTGGACCGGTTCAGGATTTTCTTATGACGGACGAACCCATGAAGTTGGACAGTGTGACAACTCATCTTGTCTCCTAATACTTTATGTGATTTGTAGAGCTGTCCAAATGAACCTTTGTCCCCTGAAATCCTTGCTTTATACACTATTTGGGTAGTTGTATAATGGTAAGAACCATGGGGTATGGATCTATGTGAAATTATGATGATAGCATTAATATGGGGTTGGGCAAGTGAGAGAAAGCCCGTAAAGTATCTTAGATATTTCCACTTGGCTGCTGATTACGATATGATACTCTGTCACCGTCGACGTCCGTGTTATTCCGTGTTATTATATGGAATCAGAGATTTTTATTTAGTAATAATAAAAAGCAAAAATGGGAGATAGCTAACTGGTTTCGGTTCGGTTGGATGCATATTATGGGAAAGTAAATGCAACTTTGGCCAACTTTTATAAAAAATGGAAAGTCGATCGTTGCATTTTCTCGATTCATCACCTTTTGGTTTTGTTGTACCATAGAATCGAGGTGAACAAGAAGACATTGATGGTCGTTATTGATGCACTTTTGGCACAACATTGGCACGAGCCCTGTACTCACCCTTTCCCTAGAACCTAGCTACCCTTTCCCATACAAAAGATCCCATTATTCCTTTAAAAATCATGTTTGTGTTGTTGTATCTTCATGCATTCCATAATTCAGAGCTCTTATTTAAACCTACTCCTGTTTCCTGTGTTTAAGTTTCATTTCGTGGATTTATAAGCAATTTTAACTTATTTCGGAAAGCATACCTTATCGTACATCCGAACTTGGTTTACATTCCTTGGATTTTATCTTCTACTGGACCGATTTTTGAGCATTTTCATATAAATCTCCAGAAAATGCAGTCCAGGGTATTATTACATTATTTTGAGGATGGTCTATGACCACCATATAAATATTTATACGAAGTCAAAATGAACTGATACTAATTTAAGGATATACGGTATCGGTATATATGATTCTTATTCAATGCAAAAGGAAACAGTCTCTTACCATGACGAGTCTGATCTAACATCTAAGAATGAGTGAGTATACCTTTTAGATCGAGGACCACGACGGATAGTAGAGTGAAAATATATGTAGCAAATTGACTCATCCATTCCGGGATTGATAGAGTTAAAATTGTATGTTATACTCACCCGATGAAATAACTGATTAGGGAAGAAACGGCTCAATGAGCCATGTAAAAAGTAAATCCGTTTACAAGCTTAATTAACTTTGAATGCAAAATTCGCTTAGAGAAATCTTTAACTTCTTTGTCCAGAGATTGCATTAGGGAACCTCAAATAAGTTCCTTTTCATAATGATGATTTAGACCCTAATGGGGTTTCTCCGGTTAGGATTCCTTTATATTCCTCCAGTCGCTTACCGTATAGAACGTATTACGTAAATGTAGTAATTCATAGTAGCAGACAACAGGGCTCAGAAAAATGTCCATGATTTGGTACTTCCAATTCATTGGCGTCCATTTGTCATCATAATGCTTATTGGGAAATATTCGGAACTCATTTTTCTCAGATCGATTATCCATTAGAAAGCACAATACCACTCCCATTAGCAACTATGCTTGTATAAAACTTATTTCCTTGTCCATCCTTCCATCAATTAAGGAAAGATTACTCTATGTTGCAAAATGGAAAAGTTTCCCCAAGAAAAAACTCCCTCCGCTTCTACCAGTTCAGTAGCCATTGCCAGTCAGTCAACCTTATCTGAGATGGATAATCACTCAGAAACCTTTTTCGGCTTATCTGACACAAATGGGTTTTAGGGACCAAGTTACTATGCATGCATTGTTCACTCCATTTTAACTAAATCACGCAATCCAACCCCTTTTAACACCTTACTCAATTTGCACTTCAACTGCATGTCATCTTATTCATCATAAGTCATAAAGGGGTGTTACAACTATCGTCTGCTGTCCAACAACTTAAAGGTACAAACAGGCAAAGAGTTGCCTAGAGCTTAACACGAAACGTGCTAAAAAATGTATCAGAAAAGTTGCGTGGAATACAATTACACCTTACAATACATTTGAAATGTATGACATTTTATTTACCCCACTTAGATGCGTTCACGATTATTACTGTCAGACCGGTTGTCATTAAAATGCATTAAAAAGTTATAAACCATACTTAACAACAGTATTTCACATCTTTAAAAAATTACAGACCAAAACACGATATAAGTACAGTATAAATAACAATACCTATCTAATGAAATACGAGATTTTGAGCCAAACGTCTACAGCATTTCCCTTAAATGACCATGCCTATTATAAAGTTAGTTTACTTACCCCGTATTTCGAAACAGGTCCAGCTGAATTTAATTTTTCGCAAGATAAGGTACGTGCGTAGTTGCACCGGGTTACGACGGGAGATATTAACATTTTGTTCAGAGCCAGGATCTCACTTCTCACAGCAAAAAATTACACCACTTGGATTTAATTTTGTGCTCATCTTAAGATTGTCTAAACAGCTTGGTTTTACCATGTTACATTTAGTTAGTAAAACCAACTGAATGGACGGAAGTTGATGACCATCAGTAAATGGATATGTATGTACAGATTATTACAGAATAAAGGATGTACACGAAATTTATCTTGGGACCACAGCGTTCCCGAAATAATTAAGAAGTTCCTTAGCAATCGTCTGTCTTGCGGCTGATGTTGGGTCAGAGACGATTGCCATCAGAAGAAGCGCATCCGTAACTTCTAATCCCTGAATGATCCTCATCATGTGGTTGGCTAATTTAATCTTATCTTGTTGACTCATTTCCGCAAGTACTTTCCACAAAGGCTGATACGACTTGCACATACGAGATCCAGCCACACCTCCAACTGCACCTCCTTAAAACCACGACAACAATTATGAAATAAAACGTCCCTTTAGACATCACATTAAATAAAATACAATTTTTATATTATTTTTACCCACGGCGATCCCCATCGGTCCGAACACGACTCCACAGACGAAAGCCGTCGCTCCTGCAATTCCTGCACCCTTCAACGACTCAGTTATACACTGTTAATTATAAAAAAAAAACATTAAATAGTTGCCACATTAGTAGGATATTTACCAAATATACTCGAATAGTGTCCTCCCATAAATACTGTCCCCTTAATTACTATTAATAACCCCATAATTCCCATCTAAATTTATGTTAAATTTAACCCCTAAAATTAATTAGTGTCCCGGGACGCTATTCGAGTATATACGGTAACAGAATGCATCCAATTGTAGAAACGCGTAGACGTTCCCAACCATTAACTTACCACGTCCAACTGATCCTGAGAAGCGATCACCTCACACGCTTGTAGAATTTCATCAACTTTAATGGTCATCTTTCTCAGACCAATCTCGCTAATTAATTAATCTGTGAACAAAATTAAAATACAAAATAATCCTTAACTACAATCCCACCATTTCATTTAATTAGGAAATTAATTAAAAAACCAGACAATTAAAATATTAATTCATAGTATTCTCACAAAAATTCCACGAAAAAGAAGAACCACTCCAGTTTTGGACTAATTTAACTTGAAACTAATTCTCTAACTTCCATGTAATCCCTTATCAATGATAAGCTCAACTTAGCCTCCCAACCACATCCATACCAACCAACCTGAGTACCTCTCTCTAGTTCGTGCTCAAAAGGGAATTTTGGATTTCACCACGATAAGCACCTATCTAAATGCTCGGAAAAATAGAGAAGATAACCCAAAAGTACTTTTCTAATTTGTAAAAAAGGTCTCAAAGGTCAAGGGTCAAGTCCGAGACGTTTAGTAAACAAGATGACTCATCTACTCTGACGGATGATGTCATGACAAATCTAAATCCAATGTAATTCAATTCACTATCTCCTCCTAAGATATAAGTTTATAAGAATTTATTCCATTTTTGCTCAATTCCCAGCATTTACAGAGTTTTTTTTAGTTTGTGGAAAAACATGGATTTTTAAAATTATAAACCAAACAATTTTTAAAATCTTGTACGAAAAAACGTAAACAGACGTAACTTTTTACAGAGTTTCCCTGAGGAGATTCAAAAGTCCCTGACCAATTCGCACTTTTGGAACAAATGTAAAACTCACAAGTAACGATGGATTATAAAACAGTTTTTAGGCTTTTTTCAAAAAATATTAGCAAGATTTACAGTTGTTTTTAAAATTTGTGTAGTTTTTGCAATCACGAAGTTCATTCAAGTGTTTAATGCTGATGTTAAATTAATTAGGTATGTTTAAGAAGGGTAATAAAATACGAGTTTAGGTAGGAGGCTGTTGTAATAATACCAATAAAAATCACCATGTGCTTTTATTTCTTAATCTTCTAAAAAGAAGTACTGCCCAGCCCGTTTTTGTTCTACGTCTTTAACAGATTCTTGTTTGTTTATCCTTGGTCTAAAATTATTAGGATCTCTTCTAAATGTGATTCCTAACAGTTGCAAAAACTTATTCATTCCGATCAAAAGGCTTTGGGGACTGTTGGCTAGGGTATCTACTGACGGAGTTCCTTCGAATACTATCACCCGGTCCGCGAGATAAGTCGCCATGATGAAATCGTGCTCTACAACGAATCCGGTTTTCTTGGCGTGTAAGATGAATCTATATAAACGGTTCAGAAAATACTATAAGATCCTTTACAATAAATAGATATCATGAATAAATAGTAGGGTTTAAATTACCGTTTGATGACTTTTGCTGCTACTAAACGTTGTTCTGAGTCTAGGTAAGCAGAGGGTTCATCAATCAGGTAAACATCGGCAGGTTTTCCTAAGCATAGCGCTAAAGCTATTCTTTGCAACTCTCCTCCAGACAGTGTTTGAACTTCATGGTCGATTACATCGTCAATTTTTAAAGGCTTCATTACATCTGTCACAAACTAAACATTTTGCTTTCGTTAGTTACAAATGCGAAACAAACTAACAAACAAATAACTTGTTAAGTGGTAATTTATTGTACCTGAGGATGGATGTAAGCGTCTCGTATTTTCTCATGAAGAAGCTGTCTGACGCTTCCAACAGACTTGGGGCTGATTTTCTGTGGCTTGTAGCTCACGTTCAAAACAGGCACGTTTGCTTCGAAAAAAATTATCAGCTTTTAGGATTCAAATTGTAATGTTTTTATGAGGAACGGAAAATAATAATTCAGCTTAAACCTACAACATCCTTCGTCCGGTTGAAGTTTTCCAGCCAGCATTCGAATGAAAGTCGTTTTTCCAGTACCGTTCTCTCCAAGCATTACTAGAATTTCGGAATCCGTGAATTGACCTTCATAAATTGCAAGCTTGAAAGTCCCCATAGTTTTGATCATTTTAGGATATGCATATCTAGCCATTCTCTTTGCTTCCTCTTCTGTGGCAGATTCGGCTACTTTGAATACAAGTCCTTCTTCTCGAAACCTTAGATTTTCAGTTGGAACAAATCCGTCCAGGAAAATGTTTATTCCTAAAATCAGTTTTTAACTTTCATATTCATGCGAGCATTTGAAATAGAGCATGTCTTCATGTCCACAGAAAGTTGCATGCGTCAATGTATAACAAACATGACTGGTTACCTTCTCTAACTGAGAACGGCATTGTTACTACACCATAGGCTCCAGCCACTCCATACAGGACGCAAATAAAATCGGACAAGTAGTCCAGAACGGACAAATCATGCTCCACTACAATAACGTACCTAGAAAATGTAGAAACTGAATTTGAAAAAAATGGATAAGATAAAAATATAAAAAGTGTAAAAGCTTCTTCTTACTTATTTGGTCCTAAAAGAGACCTTATAGTCTTGGCAGCGTTCAGCCTTTGCTTTACATCCAAGTAACTGGAGGGTTCATCGAACATAAATATATCCGCCTTTTGAACACAAACCATTGCGATAGCAAATCGCTGCAGTTCCCCACCAGATAAATCGACAATGTTTCGGGCAACGACGTTCTGCAAATCTAAGGAAAATACACACCTATTACTAAAACTCATAAAGGTGACAACAAATAGGAGGGGACTCCGGTCTAGTAAATACTTAAAATATACCAACCTAACATATCCAAAATATAATCAACATTTTCCACTTCTGATTTTTTCTCCAGCATTTCACGAACAAGTCCCTTAACAGCTTTAGGGATCTGGTCCACATATTGAGGCTTTATTAATGCTTTCAGGTCATCTTCCAAAATTTTAGTGAAATAATTTTGAAGTTCAGAACCACGAAAGTAGGCTAGGATTTCAGTCCAGTCAGGAGGTTCCTATTAATCATAAAATACTCGAACATATTTCCCAACAAAATACTAAAGTCAATATTTCTAAATATCAAGCTTACTGTAAACTTTCCAAGATTCGGTTTTAATTTCCCTGCCAAAATCTTCAAAGCAGTTGATTTTCCAATACCATTAGTTCCAACAAGTCCCAATACTTCACCCGGCCTCGGAGTCGGCAGTCTGTGCAGTTTAAATGAATTCTGAGAATATCGATGAGTAGTGTCTTTCCCTAAGTTACTTGGAAGATTGATGATAGTGATGGCTTCAAAAGGACATTTCTATTCAAAACAGTACAATAAACACAATAACAAAACCATAAATTAACCCCCATTACCTCCTCAAACATTCTCAACAAATGAACTTACTTTTACACAAATACCACAACCTATACAAAGCTCTTCGGAAATCTTAGCTATCTTATCCACAGAAGCGACTTCAATACACAACTTTCCCATCCGGACTACCGGGCAACTTTTTTTGCACTCCTGACGACATCTCTTTGGTTTACATTTATCCGAATTCACAATAGCAATTCGAGTCTGCTTATCCGTTTCCTCGGCCGCTCGCAACTTCGGCATCTTGGAAAAATACTTTCCCTTCAACTTCTAATCCCCCAGATGTCCAACTAATATAAAAACACAAAATATAACAAAATTAAAACCACAATAATACCCAAAATTAAAATACCAGTCTGCTCTCCACCATATAAAAATCAACCATACGGTGTCACCCAAAAGTCCCTTTACCCAACAGCTGCTTCCAGACTAAATTAATCAATTAATTCCCCCAAACTTAACCAATAATCCATAAAAAACCCGAAAAAACTCAAATACTAAACTAAACGACAGAATCCAGAACAAAACCCCGATTTAAAGGCGACCAAATAAAAATTAAAAACACATAAAAAAACCTTCTACCCGGTACAAAAAAATGATAAAAACATGCAGCCGGTAAGGAGCAGATCCTAACCGAAATACCGATTAAAAATCCCGAACCTTTAACGATACAATTTGGGAATGTTGATAAGCATTTGTTGCTTATCATGCATAAAAGCCGTCTTACCTGCTGCTGTTGTTGTTGTTTTAATTGGAATATGAAGGTGACTGAGTCGAGTTCACCTACTTTTACATCAAAAGTCTACCTACTTTAGTGTGCTAAAACCAGGAAGTATGGTGGAATAGAAGAATAGACAGATTATATTTAAGAAATAAAGTGAAGGGACACGAGGAATAAAAACCAATTTCGGCCGCTCAAAACTCCACACCTCACCCGTCTAGTGTCAGATGTCTCTTGGTGGACAACTTTTTACGGAATATCTACTTTTTTTTGTAAAACCCAATGTTCAGCCTCAAATTAATTACTATCACTTTTTTTGGGGAGGTTGAGATTTATGGATACCGTAATTACCGTATTTCCGGAAATTAATTACTCCCCCCTAGACAAAAATCCCCCTATCCTTTCCATGTTAAAAATTAAAAGTCGCTCTATCTTCCCCATGTTAAAAGTTTTTTTTTTGCTTTGAAAATTAACTCCCCTGGGGGAGTAATTTCCGGAAATATGGTATTCGAATAGTGTCCCATGTCGAATAGTAGCCCCCCTTAATTACCTTTAATAACCTTATTTAATTTTATGTTAAATTTGACCTCTAAAAACATAAAATTATCTAATCATTCTAGAATATAATGCAAGTAACTGCGAAGTGTTTTAGATATTTTGTTGTCTTATGCATACTTACTCCAGATAATATAACCGTTTTTGGGCCGTTTTTGTCTCGGTTTTGGCAATTAAAAATCTTACCAGACTGTCCGCCGTTAATTGTGGGGGTTATTAAATTTTAGAGGATGATTATGTTACATGATACGCAAGAAGATTATTAATTATGCATGGAAAATACTGTTTAAATGATCTGTTTTAGTTTAGTAACTTGTTTATTAAATTCATTCATAACGCTACATAGCGATACAAAAGGTTATGTTTCAGTTATTGGTAAATTAGTTCATGGATATAAAAAAAACTCATCAGAGATTTTGAATTTAAGTGTGTACAGTCGAGTATTATGATTACAACTATAACATGATTTCATAACAGAATTAATAGTAATTAATTGTCGTTCTTTCTTCATAAGAATGCAGGGTTAATTTATGAATAAAGGGTTCGAGTTTGATAAGTTCAAGGTCTGTTTCTGACATGGTTCCCTTCCAGAATGTAGTCTCGCTGCAGAATAGCCAAACCCTGGTACAAGCGTTCGGCATGATGGATGACAGATCTGAGTTCAGGAATATCCGCACATTGTCCAATTACTGCATGGATGCTTACAAATAACTTGCCAAAGTTTGCAAGTTCTTGAGGATTACGCACATCTTGTTCGTGATTCCCGTCACTCGTTCCTGAGATGACCACGGATGACGACGGGGATTTGACCGAAGCACATGTGCTCGAAACGGATGCAACACTTGCACTACTACTACCGTTGTTTTTAGCTTTCCTATCAAATAAAAATAATTGTTTTGCGAGTTAAAAACACAAGTCACTATTTATTTTAACTTTTAAGTTATAAAGTCAAGAACAAACCTTGTCGTTGTAAAATTCTGACCCCGCTTGCGCTTTCCACCCATTGTTCAGTTATCCTCCGTTTGGCAGTAATAATTTGTAATTAATCAGTAACTACTCAGTTTAGTATCTGCCTGTGCCTGTAGCCAAGTCGTGAATAAGGCGGATTTTAGCTCTCTCCAACTTTGTTTCTTGGCTTTTTTTCCCTAAATTAATGCGTCTTATCATCAATAGAAATTTTAATATTCCTATAGGATTTTGACCAAAAAAAGGAGCATTGTAGGGATGCAGCATTGACCTCTATAGTTTATGCATCTTGTTTTTTGCATAAGCATTTAACATTTCTTTGGAAAAATACATTGCTCAAGCATCTAATGTAAATCTGTGGCTCAAGCTAACATGAAAATATAAATACGAATTAGCGTAAAGTTCCGACTGACAGTAAGCAGTCTCTTTCAATTCAAGCAATCTCTATTTTTTCTGGTTGAAACTATCCCTTTGTTTTCTAAAAACGGGAAGAACTCTAAGAAGAATTTGCTTAGACTATGAATTTGTATATTTTAAGACAGATTAAACTGCAAAATGCATCTTTCTCTGTAAAATGAAGCTTTGCACAGAATATTCTTGCATTTTTTGTTCATTTGAAATCTGAATGAGAGTAAAAAGCGGATATGCAAACAAAAAAAGGATGATGAACTGCTCGAATAAGCCAAACACCTTAGAAGGCACCTCTTTCTGCTACGTGTACTAATCGAAAGGAAACACTGCTACTGTCTACTAGTCTTTGTTCGAGTATCGTATCATTCTTCCAAAAGCTACGCTTATCCAATCTAGCTGACCGATCAAACAAGTTTTTCATTGAAAACTTTGGGGATTTCATTCTCCGGTAAGTTCTCTACTTTGATACAGAATATTATGAAGTTATTTACATAACCTTTTAGTTGGGGCGTTGTATCACGTACCGTATTTCCTCGAATAGTAGTCCTCCTTAATTACTATAAATAACCGCATAAACCATGTGTAATTGTGTTAAATGTGACCCTTAAAAAACCTCAGAATTTATTGCTAGACCCTATTCCATAAAATACATCATACAAAGTAAAAAAAAACTAACTTTCCGATCTGCAGACAAGCTATTGCATGAAATGATTTAATTGATGTTTCAAAATATGATTTCCATCATGTTTCTTTCTTCACATTAGTTGTTCTTGTCAGATAATCAGTTCAAGTTATATTCTGTATTGCATCTTCTATTTTTCGCCCTATTTTTACGGACGCACAAACAATGCATAAGGGCCGTTCTTTCCGTGCTTTTAAAAACGTTATTTAAAGCTGGGTTATTTCATTCTCATACTTTTAATCATTTTCCATACGCATCATCATGATCAGGTATTTTTGCTCGGGATTTTCTTGGAACCTAATAATGGGTAAAAAGCAGTAAGGAAATCGAGACTCGTTTATTATTCCCTTTTCTTGCGGTTGTTGTTGTTCGTTCACAGTCAGTAGAATTTCAAAACTGCTTATTCATCTGTTTTCGGTTTAAAAAGGAAAGTGGATTTTTTTAGAAAAAAAGGTAAAGGATGTAGTAAAGAAACCTGCCTAAGCAAGAACTCCGTCTCAATGCCATACGGGCATAGTACAGCTCTAAATAAGCATCCACATTTAATTGTAAGGAAGGTTTAGAGTCACATCAGTCTCGAAGTACTAAATCCTTAAAGATGGAAATGAAACTTTAAAAGATGAGACTTCATTAGCCCTTGGTTCTGGTCTGGGATGGTTCAGTTATAATGCAATGTTGAATAACATTTCAAAGGAGAGAATAGAATGAAATTTTTCTGAAAAATAAAGGCCAAGGCTTTCCACATGAGTTGTTTTTGCCTCAATCCGTCCGTCCTGTTGCATAAAAAGGTGGTCTAATGTAATTCTATGCAGTTCATAGTTCATCCAAATGGGTTTCGGACCCTTAAGTGTACTTGCTGCATAACGTAGAGGGTTTTAAAACTAATAGGAAGGTAAAGTTAAGCAGAAGTAGAGTAGTCGAGGCAGCCCTTCCTTTTATCAGAATGTGATTGACAGGTAGGAAAAAATAAGGATGAGAATGGAAAATCTATGAAAAATGAAGTTTTACCTTAAAACCGTCTCTTTAATCTTCTTGGACTTCAGCTCATGGGGTGTAGGGTTCAAGGGTATATCAAACGAGTTTACAATTTATGCTACTAAAACTTCAGTTCCTAGTTTCCCTTTTTAAATCTTTACAAGAGTTGGACATAGTTTTTGGTTTATGGAAACTAGACATCAGATCTGCTAACTTCCAGTTACTATCATCTAGTGCGTTGCTTGAATTATGAAATTGTGTGATATATCTATTTGCGATGAAACTTTAAGCAATGAAAAAAAATATAGTCTTGTTTTTGACAACTGCGTAAATACCATTTAGAAATTTTAAAGTGTAGGTAGTTTCAATCAAATGCAATCTAAGCCAGCTTACTTGTAAACTAATCAGTTAATTTTTCGTCGAATCATTTTCAGCTAAATAGTTTCCTATAAAAGTTCTTTTAAGGCTGGCCTATTTAAAAAATTGATTAAAGAAATTTAAAAAAGTTCTAAGGGTACATGAAGGGTTCAAACCCTTTGAAGTACTACGGAGATGGATTAAAACTTTGTAAATATCATATTTAAATCGGATGCAATATTAGTCTACACCGATTTACAGGGGGAAATAGGGTTTTAAGTAACTCAGGGTCGGGGTTATGAGTCGTGACCGTTGATTTAATTATAGTGGATAATAAAAGGGATGTCTTGACCTAGGTAGCTGATCCGAGTAATGTGCCTTGATTGTGTCAAATGAAGGATTAACCCAAGAGCCCAGCAGGGTTTTTAAGGACTTTCATTATATTTCCCATGCAGAACTAACCAAAACGGCTTTTCATCTTGTGGGAGTGTGCATCTTGTTCCACACATTTTTAACGTTTTTCTTACTATTTGTGACACTTTTCTTACATTATATACTAACGGGTTGGTATTGAGCCTGTCAGCTTACACTTTCTATTCTAATAAATTCGGTTGACTTGCCAAGTTCTATGGGGTTTAATTTTATTTCTCAACAACAAAATCTCTCCAGCAATTGAAAAGATTTAGCATTTAGAAGCAACAGTTGTAGCATAAGATTCAGTAGCTTTTTCCCTTCTTATACTCATTATCATGAACCTTTATCCCTTTCAATTCAACTCGTTTTGTGGATGAATAGTTCTTTCTAGCTGACTACCTTAACCTGACTTAACAAACAGTCCTAAGCATACCTTCCTACTTGCTTATGCTTTTTAGTAAGTACTAAAACGGGTAAAACCTTTAAAAAAATAAACTTTTATCCAGCAGCAAAGTAGGCTATATAGCGAGGGAGGAAAAAGAAAGGGTCTCACCTCGGCTTGGGTAATAAAAATATAAATTATCTGGTCCAAAATGCTGTGTATTATCCCTTAGAAAAAGTACTTTGTTCAATACAACACCTTTTAAATTTCTCAAGAAATTCCCAAAGGTGACAGATCACCCGATAATAATAATCATAAGATGATGATGATAATAATAAAGGTGGTGGGGATCCACGCAAAGGGCAGGTGATACTTTTTAAAATTACTTCATGTAATGCATAACGTTTTATTTAAAGGATCAGTCGGCTTACTTTTAGGGTTGCTTAACTTCACTTTCCTAGCTGACACATGCTTTTTACCGACTCCAAGTATATTATTTTTTACTACCTACTTAGTACTATAGATAAAGGGATGAAATCCGAAGGTAACAATCGCATCGATCCTTACCTATCAAAATGTAAGAATGAAAAGGGCTCAGGAATGAATGGTGAGTATCGTAGTTGTACTTACTTGGTTGTTACAGTTAAAGTTTTGGTAGACGGAAGCTAAAAAGACACTAACGGTGGCTCTCGTGGTTAGTTAGGGTCGTGTTTTATTTTTTATTTCCCTTCCAATAAAAAACAACCCGACGTTAGTTTTTTGGGTCTGACTTGAATAGACTTTACTATAAATAGTAAAGCAACCCAAGGAGTAAAGGAAGTTAGTGTATGAAGATGAACGCGTGCCCAAGATTTAAGGATAACTCGCAAGTTTCCTATCATAATATCATCATCATCATCATGCATGCACGCATGGGGATACATGTATGGTTGCTTATGTGTGGGGATAAGGGCCCACGAGGGAATTTAAGTGCTAGGGATCTGTCAAACGCCTTTTCTTTTCTAAGGGTTGAAGGGCTCTTCTCTGTGGTCTATTTCGATTCTTGTGAATGGACCCACACACTCGCCCACTACAGCTTGGTAGGCTTACTGGTTAGTGGATGGGTCTTCAAAGATTTTTATCTTATCCCTGATTTTTTATAACTATCAACTAACCAACCAACCAATGAACTTCATTCATGGAGAAAGAGATGATAGAACTTTTTTATAGCTCTGTTGTGTTGTTTTCATTACTATTATTAGTGTTTATGGGTCGTGCTTTAGACACACGTTGCGGGTGTTTGTGTGATGAATGAATGAAAAGTTATCATTTTTTCAACTTCTTTTCAGGCTACTTTTTTCGTCTAAAGCCTTGTTTTTCTTCTTAGTAGCCCACCTTGTGTTCTTCTAGTTTTTGATAGCTTATTTGCGTATTAATATAATGTTAAAGGAATCCAGGGAACTGTGTGGCTGGATACAACCAGCGTCTTAAATCATGAAAGAGGTGTAAAAAAACGTGAGCAGTTTATAAAAAAAAGGCCGTTATTGATTTCGCTTTTGTCCTTGAGTTCAGTATAGTTTTACAGGCTACAATGACTTATTGACAAAATTAGAGTGTAGCTATCTGCTAGAAAGAATACTAATGCTGGTAGATTTTTATCTTAGGCAGTTTTTACTTTTAGGTATCAAGGTGCCAAGTCAGGTTGTTATCTTTGGAAACATCAGTCGTTGGAAATTTACACAGTCAACAGTAGGAAAGGTGTAAGAGAGAAGTGAACAATGTAGTTATTTCAACTACATTAGAGACGTGAAGCCTTTTTTAATGTTAATGGATTTATTTTTTAAGATTTTCCCAATCCTGCTGCTAATGCTTAGTTTCCCCTGTTAGAATAATAATTAGGGGACATCAAGTATAAAGAGTAAGAATCGGGAAAGAATGCAAGTATTGAAATTCTGATGGGATGTATCCCTAGATTACATAGCAACAACAACAAGAATATCTAACGATGATGTACTGTTGTAGTGTGTGTATTTCTTAGTTGTTAAATTAGGAAGGAATCGCTGAGAAAGTTGAGTGATTATTATTATCAGTTTTACAAAATGTAAAGGGGAAGTATTCTGGGGAAGTTTTGTACTAATCGTAGGGAAATGAATTGAATTCAACTGACGGTTGACAATGATAATAAAGGGACGGATATTCATTTCAGGTTTGCATCATGAGAAAAAGGGATCTGAGGTAAAGGTTTAGGAGATTTTCCCAACTTTTTATACATAAAATGTCAAATATGGACCCTTTCTTTTTGTTAGGGAGTTTAGGTTATGATCGTTACTCTTTATTGAATGTTTCCAGCCCTTTTCCCAATACTTTTGTTGAATACTGCTACTACTACTAGTAAGTAGCACACTACACATCTTAGGCTGGGTTTCAGCTTCCTTGTTTGACACGATTGGTATAGGGATACTTGTAATAATGATTATGGGTTATGAGTACTTTACAATATCAAGACATATGCTTCGCCAAGTTGATATTTATCGATAACACGAATCTTTAGAATACCAAATCCTGCTTTATTTTTTGTAGCATCCTTGTCTATGTTATATAGTTAGCAACTAACCAGCAGAGGGTTAATCTGGCCCTGGTATGCATACATTTTCCAAAAGCGTTACGCAATGTTCATTTGAAATCTACAGTTTACTACATTTTTTGTCCTCAGTCTAGTAATAATCCCCAAGCCATGCAAAGCAAAAGCTTTATGAGCCGTATTGAAGAATCCAGTCTTCCGGATCCTTATTTCCATAAAGTAGGAGTAGGGTGAAGCAATATTCAATTGCTGTTGATATGCTGCTACCATGAGCAAAACCCCAATTATGAGCAGTGGAAAGTGGAACACCCTTCTTTCCAATAAAATTGTATTTTATACAGTACAGTTGACACTTTTAATGCCAACTATTTGGTGCAGTTTAACTGCAATTTGGTCGTTTGTAGTATTTTTGTACGAATTTGTTTCAAATCAAAATGCACTGCCAGTTCAAAAAGGTAGATTAGATTGTTAGCAGATGAGAGATCAAGTTTTTTTCAGTAGTAGTAACTCTTTAATCACTATCCTACACTGTTAAAAAACAGATTTCTTCCTTGTCCCTAATATCTAATATCAAAAATAATCGGTCGGAAGTATCCTAAATCCTTATAAATACGACTGCAAAGCATAAAAATAATTCAAAGTCTTCAACTATGAAGAATTTTATAACGATTACTTACATCCAATCCAATCACATCCTTTATTAATCATTCTGTGTATGTATATTGCTAGTATCACCTAAAATGTCTTGTCGAATTCACAAAAAAGTTTTATACCCGAAGCATCGTACGAACACATAAAACAGTAAAATATGCATGGATGGAAAGAGTGGTAAAGTTGCCTGATTATTAATATGAGAATTCTTTGGGGACAAGGATTTCCACGATGATGCATGTCGTGTGGACAGCCCTTGCTAATATTTTTCATTCTTTTTTATTCTTCATGCACAATGCCGTGTGGAAGGGCAAGGATAATGCACCTTCTGTAATAATTTGCGTGTCCTGCAATAAATAATCTTTGCTTGGCTGAATGTTCGCCCTTTAATTTATTCAGATTGAAAGCCATGACCAATCCAGGCAGAACTGAAGATCTGAGTACTTTTTTGGCGTCTAATAATTCCTAACATACCAAACTAACGTAGGATTATCGATACACAATCATTTCACTACGCCGAATGAACCCTGTCTCGCCTTCGAAAAAACATTTCTGCACTGTTTTTTGATGCATTTTAATTTGCTGGACCGCTGGACATCCACCCTACAATAAGTACAGTTGACAATGTATATTAGCATTAGATTAACATATACGCTAAAATATAGCCTAGTCGGTCTCTCATGTACCATTATTCGTCAATGCGACCAACTGCCTTATGGATGGTCGGGTTTACTACGGGCACGGGGTCAAAAGCAGATTTTTATTGTATTTGTAGAATGAGACTTCATGAGAGAGTTCTGCTGTAATTGGTCAACACAACGGTTACTCGATTCCACTAAAAAGTAAAACGCTTCGGATATAATGATGACTCGAGTTAGACTTTATTTAACGACTGTTTCATTATTCTACGGATTTGACATGGAAACAACGTTTACAAAAGTGATTTATTGCATATCTTTCTATACTTCTATTTAATCTACACATGCATGTCGTTATTTAAATAATTTTCAAATAAACTTGACTTTGACTAAGATTTCGGAGCACAATTCAAACATTGAATTGGGAAGCTTAAGTGGAAAACCTTGACTTCTTAATGCCGACCTATAAGCAGTCGATTTGAAGTGCTGGGTTTAAGTAATGTTAAGGAGGTAAGAGGTACAAAAAGCATGGATTGTTAAAGAGTATGAAGTTTATCACCATTTTGGGTTAAGGGAAGATAAATACAAATCAAACCAACTTTGTCTACGCTGCTATACATTTGAATAATTGAGATAATACAAATTATTTAAGTGTAGAGCTCATTTCGCTTATCTCTTACAAATGACATCTGCATTTCAATCCTCTTTAATGCAATATTCTGTGGATAAAGTCAATTTTTCCGTTAAATAGCACATCCTTAACTGTTGGGGTTTTAACTCCACCTTGAATCCTCGTAAAACCTTTAATAGGCTTTAATTGCTATTGCTCCAACGTTACTTCGAGATATGCTTTTAGATTTGGCTTCAAAACATTTTGTTTCTCGTGTCTGGCTTTATTAAGTTTAGTTTACAAGCTTTTCCGAAGGAAGTCGTTAAATACTAATTAAAAATCAGTCAAAGCCACTGTTTTGAGTTTTTGAATGTTTAATACAGTCATTTATAACAGACTGAAATTTGCGATGCAGAAATCTTTAACTAGAACAGAACATCAGATATCTTCACTCGATTTGTTGTTAAAATAGAAATGGCATACGCAAGTGGTTGCAGGGAAGCCATTATATTTTGGAGAAATAATCCATAAATCAAAATAAGAGGACCATCGCAGAGCGATTACATTATTAGAGTTCAACAATAGGCTCCAACTGACCGGAAAGAACGAGCCTTTCTCTGCATGTGTGACACTTGCACAAAAGACATGTCTCCAGCTCCACATATCTATCTATTTCTGCTCTCCCTAAGAACTAACTTACTATTAGGTACATGGAACATCATAACTGTTGACTGCATATTATTTGTATGTACGATATTTATGATAAAGTAAAAGGTCTACAACTGATACTGGTCAGTTTGTGTATACCGGAACGGACAATGTGGGCAGCTCCTCATGTTTTGATTTGTTAATTACTCATCAAGCACATTGATCGCTGAAGAAAGTGACAAACAAGTTGGATGATTCACTAGCGATTGGTAATTATACATTGTACATATTGTTACGTGCTAAGTGACTAGGTTTATTTTATTACCAACAAAAATGGCTCTCCTTATGCCTCCTCTCCTCGCCACATTCCCACAATGACCCATCCCTCCCGTCTCATCTCATTCAGTAGTAATGCGAGTAATGCCTGTATTATGATGGTATGTAATCTATATATTTTATTTTAACAACTGGACAAACAGTCTTATTGCTTCCCATGTCCCGATACATTGTACAAAAAACATTAAAACTCTTAATAGTGCCCCTGTTTCATTTTGACCTTGAAAGTTTTATTTTAGATGTCTTAACATCCCACAAAGATGAGCGTATATTTAAGCACTTCCTGTCAGCGATTCGGGTGTTAGCTATAAATCACTAGGAAACTAGTACACGTAACTTAATTGCAGAGATGGTAAATTACTATTCAAAAGGTCTTTTGTTCCTGGTGGGTGTAAGATATTCGGAGACAGAAGTTTTTAGTCATATAAATCTCAAATTAGTGAACTTGTAAAGTAAATTAATCCTTAAGGAGATAAAAGCTTCCTTGTCCTTCTAATGCATAAGGACAAGGACATCAGGCCAGAAAGCGAGAGAAACAAAGTCTGTAGAATGGGATAGTTAAGGGCACCGATTTTAGGCAAATGCATGAAATATTATGTAATGAGCTTTGACATGAAAAAAAACTCACATCATGTTAAAAAAAAGTGCATGGAAGGGTAGGTAACAGGAAAAAGAATGGTCTAGTCAGCAGTGCGTATGCAGAGCAAGTTAAAGGGTCCTTTTTACTTAAACAAATTTTACTTTTATTGCATTGTTTTGATCCAGAAAATTCTGCCCTTGACCAACTAACATCCGCCGAAGATAGTAGGTCTCCACTCCTCCGTCAATTTGTGCATAGAACCCTAAAAGCCTCAAAACTATCCTTCCTAACCTAACCTAACTAAATATCATTAGGCAATTGCAGATGCATATTTTATTTGGAGCGTAACCCTGATCCTGACTTATTTAGCAGTTCTAACAAGAAAGGCTAGACCTTGTTGAAAGTTGAACCGAATCTGAAAGTTTGTTTAAGGTTTATTTGCCCTTTCTTTATGTGTACTTGATATTAGACTAGAAAATAGGATCTGTCCATCAATTTTATTACAAGCTCTCTAAACCAAACAAGCCATGTAAAAATTTTAAGTAAAAAGATCAGTGGATTCTTTATTTGCGCAAACTATTATTATACCCTTGTTATCCATTATCCCTTATCTTAAATAGGGATTCAGATAATGTGCTGTGCTTGCTTAGGCATATGTTTTTGAGATCTCGTCAAATTATGTGAGAATGTAAGTATCTTATTAGAGAAATTTTTAAAGAGGTACGAGATAATGAGCCAGTTGGCAGTGAGAATACTGATAAAAGTTTGTTTAACCATATACAAGTACAACACAACAACATAGGGAGATTGAATGGTAGTTAATGCTTGATGGTTGGTAAGTTTGTTCTATCCTTCTTTCTCGTTCCGTTTGCCTGTTGTGGATTTTAGTCGGTTCAGTCAGATTCATCAGAAGTTGCATTCAGTCAGAGTAAAGTGGAGAGGGATGAAAAAAAGGTTTTCTATGTTTTCGGTTAAAAAACAATTGAATGAGATGATTCTGTTGATGACCTGACCCTCTCTCTATTCGAAGAATCAATCACAATATGTAACTTATTTCTGGAGAGTGTGTGCAATCAAACATTTCTTTCTTTATTTGGATAGCAGTAGTAGTAGCAGCAGTTCTAGTGGGGTAGGTTGACAGATGAGCCTTTAAAGTCTCTTCTTTCAGTCAAATGATTATCTCCCCTTCCTGTTGTCCTCTTATAATCTATAAAAAGGAAGAAAAAAATTGTCTCCATTTATGCCTCTTCTCGATCCTACTTTACTACCGTTTTTAGCATCATACATCTAGTCGAGACGAAAGCAAAATCCTCTTATAAAAATAAAACAAAATGCTCTCGTTTGGTTGGCTTGTGATGTACAAGAAGAAAAAATAAAAACGCTTCAGTGTCTATCTGAAAATACCTAATTTTACCTAACGTTCTGATAAACTCTTGGAAGTTCATCTCCAGTGTTTACATTCATTGGGGATGACTAACTTTTTCCTTCTGATTAGTGAGTGTATGGGACGTGTGTGTTTACACATTTCAGGTCCTCATAGTTTCCCTTTGGCTCAATAATTTATGGATGAATGAGAGCAGAGAACGAAGAAACTTCTATGTACAACAAACACAATAATAATAGCTCACCCATCTACCTACCTTCTACCTATATTTATTTACAGAGACAGGCCGAAAAATCCTACTTCTATTTGCCTGCCCATCTCTCTCTATCTTTGTACATATTACTCAAAGATAGATATATTTGATACCAAAAAGATCTTATTTAGTTTCATTGTAAAGCATAGTCAGAGATGGAATCGGTAAGTGGATAAATTGTCGACCTGAACCCCTTGAGACTGACCGGTGGATCGTGTTTCATGCATTCACTCTATAGATACACAAGTGCCTAATATTAGGCCCAGAAGCGAATGTCATTGCCAATTAGGAGAATTTGAACCCTATCGATCTGTGCAAATGACATCATCCCTTTAGCTAACATTCGGCCATCCAACCACATTGATCGATGGAGGGAGATGAACCAAGCAAAGCGTAAATGCTAACTTAAACATGCTTGCTGCACCATAAACTTTTACAAGTACAAAAGCAGCTAGACTCAAGTCAAGGTCCAAAATAGGGGTTATGTTCAGACTTTTTGGTAAAAGTCGAATAAGGAGAGGGGGGTCGGCCGATGTTTCCTGAAAAGGAGAAAGCCTGGAATAGAAAGGAGAGTTTGTCTCTGAGGAAGCTGGCAAGGAATAGGAAGGGAGACGCACAATGAGTCCAATGTCTCTAGTTGAATCTCAAATCTCCTGTGTCTATGTGTCTGGTTGAGTGAGTGAGTGTGTGTATTTCTAAATATATATGTATTTGGGTGTGCTTGTGTGTGTGCAAGGATTTTTTCCAGAAAATAATAAAGAAAACGGGAAGAATGGTAGGGCAGAGATGGGCTGAAGGCAGGGAGGGTTGGAGAATATTGTGGTAGGGTATGTCAATGGGGTTGAAGATGCTTTGAGTGGTGTCGAACGATCCGGGAATCGGTGTATTTCATCCTCTACCGGGTAGCCCAACTAAAGTAACGTCCTAGGACTTTCATTCCCAAGTAAAAATGAGAGGAAGGTACGCACGGTCATATGTGTACTACCAAGGTCTTTACGTGAGATGTGCGTAAGTGTCTAAGAATGTATATCTATGGACGAAGAAGAGTTGGAAGGGAGTAAAAGTAAAAGCATAGGAAGGAGGGATAATAGGGAAGTGTTATTACTTGACGGCGAGAGTGGGGTCGAAAAATTCTCCTAAATTGGACAGTTCCAATGGGGCATAAGTGAAGTAGGAAAGGGATTTTGGGGTTGTATTTTTTCATCTCTGGCTCTTACTAACAAACTAAACCAAGTTATATAATCCAAGTCCGAAAAGTAGATATTTAGTAACCTATTCTATACCATTTTTTATTTTGTTGAGGATGATAATGACTACTGCAAAGTTGTAGCAGTATTACAATATTCCAACTTTGTAAGTAGGTTTAAGTTTATATGAGAAATAGTCGGTGGTTGCAGTCGAACTAAGTGTAATAATATAATGGTCGTGGATTCGATAACGGCTAAAAGCATACATAGATTGTTGGGACGAACGACCAGGGGTTAAAACATCTTTGAGTGGTTGGTATCCAAAGTTTAGTGTCCGTCCTTATAAAATAAAGGATCCAACTAGAGGAATAGGACAAGTCTAAGGGTTTATACTGGACACGTTATGTATTTTTTGGGGTTTCCTCCTAATATTGCATTGCATTGGTGGTAATGGTAGAGATTTCTACATTCTAGCTCCCTGCCTGCTACTGGGGGAGAGTTCCCGAGAAAAGGATAGATTATATAGAAAAAAGGACTGTTTTTGTTACTCTTTGCCTAAGTCTTCTGGGCTTTGGAGAGATGCACTTTCGCGTTGGATATTAAAATAAAACCACTAGCTGCAAGAGGTGATATATGCCCTACGTTTCAGTATAAAACTGAAAAACAAAATAAAACCACGGAATTTGCCATTTAGGAGAGGACTACGATTTGAGGGGCACTATACCGGCAATGTGTAATGTTATGCCCTTTTTCCTAGGGTTTTTGATGATGGAATTCTTTTTATTCTTTCTACGTACCGCTTTTGGTCGAGAAAGATCAGAAATGGAATGAATCGGTCAAAAAATGGTTGGTTGAGGAAAGGCCCCTGGAAATTATCAGTCACTCTTCAGTCTCGCTGGTGTGCGGTGGTGACCTTCGTCAGTTCTTGCTCTTACTCAATTTCTTTCGTGTTAATCGATTCACACCATTTTACTACTCTTACTTACTACAATACACATAATTACTACAACTTAAAAGGGGTTTCCTATGTCTCCATTCTGACCAGAGTCCGACAGGATTCAAGAGACGATGACTGTTTGTTTTATTTAATTTTTTTTATCCATTACAACCCGAATACATGAAGATTATAGTTTCATTTTGTCAGAAAAGCAAACCTGAGACAAGAGTATGTGTTTAGTCTGTATGATTTCATGGTTTGCGTTTATATTATGCAGAGAGGAGTCTCAGTCATTTAGTTGAGAGATATGAAAAAAAACATCATCATCATTATCTTTGATCCTCTAAGCCCCATGAACTTGGAATATTATTCTTTCAGAGCAAGTTTGATCTCAAGTTGTGTCTCACAAATCTCACTGTGAATGTAACTGACTTTGTGTGTGCTATACGGAAGTTTTGTACCGGTGGATTTACTCTTGTACCGTGTGAACTGTTAATAAACTACTAATAGTCATTGGATAGGACATTGGAATCTGGATTTTAACTTGGAGGTTTATCATCTACCCGGTAAGCACTTGGTTAAATCATAGGGCAAAATTCTAAAAACATTTATGCAAAAATGTCTGGAATGGGAAGGGTGCAAACATTTTGCATAGTCTCATAATTTATGCTCATGGTTGGAAGGAATAGGGTTGTGCATGCAACTTTAACTCAGCCAGTAAAGGATTGGCTTGTTTAAAAACATTATTAACAATCTGCTTTCTTGCAAATTGATATTTCCTCTTGGCTTGCTTGAAAATTTAACTTGGATAAGAAATAAAATACATATCATCGGTATTCTACTGAGGATAAGCTAATTTTAGTTTAAGAAAAAGCTAATTCATCATATTTTCTTCTATTATACTCAATAATCTCTAACTTTTAGTAATAAGTAGAATATTTCTCCGTGAAAATTATGCAGTTTAACATGAGTAAAGGTTTCCTATACAAATAAATACCAAGAAATGAGATACAATCAAATCAAACTGAAAAGCTTATCTGGAATGAACCAGCAGCAAGCAGCCCTTTTGTTAGTTAGGCTCCTCCATGGCATATCGCAACAAATAAGTTGCAGACGAAAGGACCATTTCCTAGACTAAGAGAGACGCTTCCAATGGATTCCATTTCCAATATATACTAGGATTATGATGTAGCCAACTTTAGTGTGAAAATGTTGCTTATTGAAGCTAAATGCCATGCTTGCATTGACCTTGGTTAAGGTGGTAGTTAAGTTTAGTCGAATCTAGAATAAACAGAAGGAAGGGAGTAAGTTAATGTTCCATTCCTTTCTTAACAAAATCTTATTCATTTCTACATACATTGCATATTTCTCGAGAATTGTTTATCATGCGAGAGAGAGTACAATAATGAACGTTTCGATCTTAAGTTTAGTGAACATTTTATGTAATAAATGGACAGAGGAAGAATGCAATAATGTAAAAGAAAAAACAGATATGGCTACCTTAAAAAAAGAGTGAAACCCTGAAAACCCATTTCTTTGTAGTGTGGATTTAGTTAGTGGAAGGAAGGACACTGTAGAGAAGTACTCCTTTTAAACCTTTTTGGAGTTGCATAATAGTATTCAAAAAAGAAGGAACATGGTCAAAATGAGTAAACCTTAAGACCTCATCTGCAAGGAAAGGGCCAAGGGATCTTCTGCATGAGCATCTGTGCTTATTCATCACAATCAGACAGGGTACACAAAACAACACTGGCTCTGTATGTCCAATCCATACTTATCTTAGCGTTTACCATCCAATCTTACATACATTAGCGTGTAACTAGATTCTGGGGTTAAACTTTGTGTGAATAGGGAACAGAATGGAGTGAGTCCGTTTTTTTAGAAGAGTTTCTTATATATTTCAAGTGGTTTTACCAATACTTTGTTACCTTAATCTTGAGATGAATTGAACTTTGTTCGAATGCTTCTTGCTTTCATTTGCCTTAAGAGAGAGAGAGAGGGTCGAGGAAGAAGCTTTACGTGGTTTTGGGTTTGTTTGTGTGAAATACACTTCTGTGGCACACTAGCTAAACTACTGATGATCATGATGCCTTCTCGTGAAAACTTATTTTAAAAAGGTTGATATTTTCAACCTTACCTGCAGCAACATGTGCATTCTTCCTTCAGAGAAAAAATAGGCTTGGAAATTAGAAGAAATTGAAGGCTTTTTTACCGGCAGTGTGTATCTTCTGGCTTAAATTACCGTTTTTTTTGTAGCCGTTTTAGTTTTCATATAACAATTATTGGTATTATGGACAAAGGTGAGAGAGGAACAGGCCTGTTTCGCGTGATTACTTTTGCTGACAGCTTTTGCTTGCTTGGGATTAAATAGTTACATGATTTGGTGTAATTCTAAATCCCATCCCAACTGCGTTTAGTTTTTTAAAACGTTTTATGATTATTTTCATGCTTAAGTTTGCTAATATTTAAAAAAATTGTAATGCTCATTCATTTTGCCTCGACATTATAGGACCAGATGTGTTTTATATTGACAGTCTTTCCTTTTGAAAAGTTGTTGAAATAACTGATTGTTATTTCATTGAATAACGAAAGATAAAGCTCCTAATATCATTAGTAATGTTATGTAGGATCAGATGTAATATGAAATGCATGAGTGACAAGAAGTGCCTGAGTGGTTTCCCCCATTTAAATGTCTATTTCCGTATGCATTGGCCAAAATGTTTGCTTTTGCTGTCTTGAATTTGGACTGATGGAGATTGAAATTTTAGATGAACAATGACACATGGTTTGATTGTATTAATAGGTTGAAGATTTGGTGCTATAAACGTAAAAATCGGGGCCACCACGGCCGCTTCGGTGGTGAAGATGAAGGAGCTTCGGGAGGGAGAGGTTCGACCCATTGGATCAGATAAGCTGATGCATGACCAAGAGCTTCAGCATTTGGTATCCTCAAGTATCCCGTCACCTCCTTACAGTGGATTGTCACTGATTAACACGTCAGCAGCTCTATCAGTATTAGATCCAATCTACTCGGCCCATCTGCTAGCGAGCCTGGCAGCCTCGAATCCCGGTACCAGATTCCAGATTCCAATTCCTATTTCAATGAGCGTCCCCGCAGCCACTCCACGAATGTACGCTGCGACCATCCCGGTTAGTGGACTTACAACCACAACACATTCAAATGCTCAATTAGATATTCTGTCCTCATGGGTGAATGAACAGACGACAAAAGATGAGAGAAAAATCACAGCAACTAAAACTGCAGTCGTGATAACGAATAATAATAACAATAATAACAACAACAACAATAAGAAACGAGGGACAAATTTTTCCGTTAATAAGGCTAACAAGAAGAACAAAAACTCCGGTCGGCAAGGACTTCTGTCATCGGAGAACCATATTGCTATCAAAAAAGTTGATGACAATGAGAGTGATATGGATATGAAGCCGATGATTATTCCAATCGATAAAGCATCAAAAGTTGGACACATAAAAAGTGAGAATGGGGATGTACAACCGGCCAACAACAATAATATTAATATAAATAACAATAACACTAAAGGGAACATTCAACACCAACAATCAAACCAATCCCGTGATAAGGTCTTCACTTGTCCCATCTGCAGCCGTTGTTTTGGCTACAAGCATGTCCTTCAAAACCACGAACGGACTCACACTGGGGAAAAGCCCTACTTTTGCAAAATCTGTGACAAACGGTTCACTAGAGATCATCATCTAAAAACTCACATGAGGCTGCACACGGGAGAGAAACCCTACAACTGCACCCATTGTGACAGACAGTTTGTTCAAGTGGCAAATCTCAGACGGCACTTAAGGGTCCATACTGGTGAGAGGCCTTACTCTTGCGAACTCTGCTCATCCCGATTCTCGGACTCGAACCAGCTCAAAGCCCACATGCTCATTCATAAAGGTCAGAAACCATACTTTTGTGAAACGTGCGCTGGACGCTTCAGGCGTCGGCACCATCTCACTCACCACAAGTGCATAAAGGTCGAGGATAACAAGAACTTTCCTCATTCCCCTCCAGATATCTCGCCACCAAACAATAACAACAAGAGGGAACGCAAGTCGAGGGAAACCCGGAGGATAATCCGCGTGGCCGGCCTTCCCGTTGCTACCGTTACTTCCGGCCTGGACTCATTCATCCCGGTTGTTCCTGAACAAACTCATCCCGAAGACTTGTCTCTGGGTAGTGGAACAGGCGGCCTGAGAAATCGGAACTTTAGTGGCAGTCATTCCAGCGTCAGTGCTTCACCTAGTCCGACCAGTGGAGGTTCTCATGGATCGCTGGGCCCATATTGTCATTCCGTCTCCAGCTCCGAGCCTCCCGAATTCTACAGTGATGAGGAAAGAAGTGGTACTGCTGATAGTGGTAATAGTACCAGTGGTAAGCATGACTCCGATGGTCACCCATCCCCACTGCAAGGGTAAAGTAAGGTTATCATTTAACCCAGGGGACTTCTGTTCATCTAGTAAGTGGTCCATTCGTACAATCTCTCATGAAAAGAACAAAAAGTCTAATCATCGACTTCATCACCGTTCTTATTGTTAGCATGAATATTCAACCTGAAAGTAGCAAAATCGACTGAACATTCCTGATCATCCCGGTTATAATTATATATTATACTAATTATGCAATGAGTAGAAGAGCGAGTTTATATTTACGTATTGATTTCTAAAGATGGGGTTTAGGGAACATTGTAACTCTATAGAAGGAAGATTCCCAGTAGAGTAAGAAAGTGGGTAACTAACTAAGAAAAGTAGAAAGATAGTGAAAGGGAAAGTAGAACTGATGATATTGATACTACAACTGATTACGGGTCTTATATGATTAGTTAAATACTAATTGTATCAGTATATGAAATTAAATTGTGTCAAATACCTTGCTTACCTACGTTTTGAAATTACAGTTTCACTGGTGATAAAAATGAAATAGTATCATCCAGTCATTCCTCAAATTAAGTCGTGAAAGCTTAGTTACCCATATTACCTATGCATTTTTATGCAAGAACTTTATGATTATTCATTTTGGTTCATTCAGAATACTTCCATGTGATCTAATTTTTGTCATTATTTTTGATTTAATGATAAACGTGATGGTGATTACACGCACAGTACGGGTTTTGTCAACTAGACAGAAAAAAATGTGAATGTACCTTCAGTAGAATCCAGTGTTCCTACTAATTAAGAGAAATATTTGTATTATTAGATGCGATATAATAGTATTTAAGAGTCAGCTCCTCCAAGTAGTTTAGCCTAATACATGTAATGTGCAAATACAGACAAATGCATGCAAACGGTCTACATAAAACCACTAGTTGCTAACAAACAATTTATTGAATGAGGCTCATGAACAGCATTTAATCAATGCTTACCTGAATCAATTACGGGTATTACATAAACTGATTACGGGTGCGCCTCTATTTCAATAGATTTACAACAAACGTCAGTAAATGAGCCACTAGTTGAGTATTATTTATATTTTGTACAACGAGTTCCTAATAAGTAGGTTAAGAGTTGGTACAAATTTGTGACTGATTAAGTAAAAGTAATCAATAATATTATTTGCCTAAAAACTGTACAACTTTCTCATTAGGCCAATTTATACCGAAATTCAATGTTACAAATCTCAATTGATTAAGTGAGGTAGAATTTTACTCTAGAAATTAAAATAGTTTAGTATTTTTCATACTCTAAACTAATGACAACTATCTACCTCAGCAGCATAGTATAATATTAAACATTAAGAAGACTATAATCCAATGTTCCTACTAATTAATAGAAATATTTGTATTATTAGATACGATATAATAGCATTTAAGAGTCAGTTCCTCTAAGTAATTTAGCCTATGCATTTAGCAAATAATCTAAATCAAACCACTAGTTGCTAACAAACAATTTATTGAATGAGGCTCATGAACAGCATTTAATCAATGCTTACTGGAATCAATTACGGGTATTACATAAACTGATTACGGGTGCGCCTCTATTTCAATAGATTTACTACAAACGTCAGTAAAAGGAGCCACTAGTTGAGTATTACTATATTTTATACAATGAGTAGGTTAAGAGAAATTTGTGACTGATAAAGTAAAAGTAATCAATAATATTTTTTGCCTAAAAACTGTACAACCTTCTCATTAGGCTCACTTTATACCGAAATTCAACGTAACAAATCTCAATTGATTAAGTGTGGTAGGATTTTACTATAGAAAGTAAAATACTTTAGTATTTTTTCATACTCTAAACTAATGACAACTACCTACCTCAGCAGCATAACATAATACATTAAGAAGACTGTATGATTAAATGTATGTACAAAGTAGTGTATTATTATAATCTTAATCTTCCACTCAATCCATGTTACCGGTAAAAAGTCAATGGTGATATTGCTAAGAATTCCATTAAGATACTTATTTAAACAGTAACGCTTTCAAAGCTCAGAACAAACTATATACAATCCAATAAGGTAAAAGTTAATCCCTGAATCTTTAAATGATGCAGGGAGATACTTTTATTCCGGTGTATTATCTCATAAAAAAAGATGGCCTCATATTTTTTACTTCAATATGCACAAACTTAAATAACTTTCCAGTAGATAAACTATATTAAGCCATGCAAAGATATGCAGCTAGGGTTAGGGTGAGGTAATAAATTTCTAACATTTACTGGAAACGACAGTGATAGAGGCTGAAAACTAAAACGGTGAATCCAAATATCTTTAACTGAAATCATGGAATCATCACATCATTCAAGTTATATTCCTCTAAAAAAGATTCCAAATGTCTACTTTTTCACACAATTTAGCCAGTACTGTGTAATAAGGTTACAAAAGCTTAACGTACAATCCTCCTGGTTGCAAATGAACCCCCCGGTGAAGTATGTACCTTTAGTTAAAAGTCAGTTATTGACATTCCACTACTGAATAAAAAATTTATCAAGCTCGGTGAAGATACAAATTAAGTTTGGATCAGAAAAGGCCAAAACCTTAGCTTTTAAGTGTCAGTGATTGACAAGTTTGAGAAAGCAAGGGAAAAGTTTCAATATTAGAATGCTAAAAAGAGTAGTAGTACTGAACCAATATTTTGCACACGAATCCATCTACTTTTCCAGCCTTAGCCTAGCCTATTTATATCTTAATGCATGAGTTGATTGGTTTTTGATACTATGAATTAGAAAAAGGAGAATAATGTGAAAGCAATTTTATTTCTTTGTTAAATAAAAAAAAACCTTTCCACTTGAATACAATAAATAAAAGCCCAACTACCGGTGATTGACATGTCATGTCAACATGTTAGGCCTTCTTTATAATCTTGTACTTATGAATAGACTTCGTAGTTAGCTAGGAAGAAACCTTTACACTCACTTGGGGAAGGTTTAATTATAAATTCATCCTTATCAATTTCCAATTGACTTCACGTCACTTTACTTATGTACAGACCCTTGTTTGTCGCATTCGTGTCCTTTGTGGTACTACTTTTAACTAGATTTTTACCATTCCACATTTCTATTCCCCTCTTCCATGGAATGCTTTTATGCAAAAAGTTATTAAGACCTGCTTTTTTTTTTAGAAAACAAGCTGTCAAGGTTTTTTCCTCAGGAAATCTAATTTAAAAGAATTCACAAAGTAAACTGTCAGTTTTTTCTCTGTACTGGTAGTGATAAGCAGAGTTTCAGTTGGTATAAAGTAAGGTATCCATGTATTTTGGTACGTTTGTATTTTGTAGAAAGTTCCTAGCTTAAACAAAATATGGCAGGCATCAATTCCAAGTATTAGTATTGTTACTGTGTCACAAGATTCAAAACTGTAAACTTAAAAGTTAATATTTTTAGCTACCGTATTTTAATACTAAATTCCTGTCATCTTGATTGATTAGTTCAGCTAGTAAAGCTGAAGGTGAAAGTAAAATTTATGTAACGCTTAGTATGGAAAATACCTTATATATCAATGTCTGAATGTATATGTGTGCCAAATACCGAATTGCCAATAAATTATTTGTTGTAAACGTGACTGAAAAATATATCCAAGACTTGACTGCATTTTAATCATATAAAATAAATAAACCGTTGTAAACGGACGGACGTAGCAAAGAAGAAGCCTAATGTGTACAAAATAAGCGTATATACTACTTTTTATTTTTTTTAAATCAAGTAGAACTCTATTCCACATCATTCCACACATTTTAATCAAACCTTCCCTTTCTAATTGAAACTAAACGGTAGCATAAATGCAATAAAAGCTTAACTATTGATTGAGGTACTACTGGTACCTTATTGCCAGGGCCTTATCAAGCGTCAAGACGCGGGGGAAAGAAGAGGTCATGCATACTCCCGATAAGTGACTGAAAAGGTCATCCTTAGGTCACCATTACAGCTTTTAAGATGACCGGATTTCCCGAAATAACCCCCCCCCCCCCACCACGCTATCTATAATGCCCCTACCTTTCCATGTTAAACGTTTAAATTTGCCCTATCTTATCCATGTTAACACAATTTTATAATTCCCCTGGAGCAGTATTTCCAGAAATGCGGTAACCCTCATAAAATGACGAAAGAATCCCAATAAAAACGAGGTAAATGCTCAATCTTTGTTTGCTTGCACATCCTTCCTCAGCTTTCCCGAATACCACGTGACAGGGACAGTTGAATGGAGCTTTTAGTAGATCGAAGATCCAATGCAGCAAAACGAGAGAGAACTTTCTCCAAAAAGTTAAAGTACTGACAAGATTTGGTTTAGTTTGCAAAACAGGGCGTGATTGATAAGGTGTTATCAAAATATTAAAAGTTATTCGGAGGATGATAAGGGGTTTCCTGGGGTGGAAACCGTAAAGTTAGAGAGAATTATAGGCAACAACCAAGACCAAGAACGCATTTTTTATCCCTGTAAGTAAACACGTTTTATTTATATTTATCAATTTACAAAAATATGTAATTAATTGTTTTTTAAATAGAAAGAAGCGTTGTTTTACGGATATGGAGACATTTTTGATAAGAAGGGACCTGCTGCTGGGCCAGGAGTGATTTACAGGCAAAATACTGCACGACACGAGGTATAAAAAGGTAAGTTTTTAATTATAAAAACTACGGGTGGGTGGGGCTCGCCTTTTTGTTGATTTTGATGCCATGTTTTATTATTATTATTGCAGCTCAGGAGATGTGTGCCGCAGCGATGATAAATCGGGTGGTGCTAAATCCATCAGTTCAGAAGAGGAGGTGGTCCGCAATTCAACTGAATAGTTTAGTCCATCTGCAGAGAGGGGCTTATCTTTCGTCGGGTAGAAAAATATGCTCAGGTCCACCGGGGTTATCAGTTCGGAACGGACCCTTGTCAAATGACAGTCTTGAACGACGACGAGAACATTACTTATTCCTTGCTAAAGGTCCGTGTCGGAGTGTTATCAGCGTTTTTGCACGAGGGAAGAATACAGGATATAATAACTTCGGTCACAAACCCATGCCCCCTTCAACTCATAGTACTATCTGGGCTTGGTTTCTTATGCTCAGCTTTATAGGTTGTTGGGTGGATTGGAAATTGTAAGTTTTGTGTACAGACGGTCATATTTTTGTTTGGTTTTGGTTTGGTATTCATATTATTGGTTGTTTTTTTCAGCGTTGGGGAGAAATTAGGGTTTCCACCAAAGTTCCTAAAGGATGTTGAATGGCCTAAGGTGGATGCTGCTGAGGTAAAAGTAAAGGCAAATGATAAAGTTGCCCTGAATGCAGAATCAGTTGAAGAAGCTGGCAAGGAAGTATCAAAGAAAAAGGGATCCAAAGTTGGTTTTCGGGACCGAAAGGTATAAATAGGGTTAATTTTAACTTATTACTAATAGACCAGCTTAAGGATGATGATAGTTATGTGGGAAAATTTCAGATAATAGAGTATGAAAACAGGATTAGACAGTATTCGACCCCGGATAAAACCTTCCGCTATTTTGCTTCACTCCAGGTTGTCCATCAGAATGGAGAAACAGAAATTTTTATGACACCAGATGATTTCCTGAGATCAATTACGCCTGGTATTAAACAGCCTGATGGTAAGTAAAAGTTTTGGTATAAGTCATCTGGATTTTAAAAATATTTTTAATAATTGTACCTTTTTTCTTAGGTCTTGGTTTGGATCAGTTTAGAAGACACGACCCAAAAGTAAGTTTCGAATTACAAGCGCCTCATTAATTAATTTTTACCTTTATAATGATTGTGAAATATTACGTGTGTGCCAAACATTAAGAATTGTTGTAACATGAAGGATTGAGCAGGAAATTGCTCAATCCATTTGACAATCACAAGCACAATCTTATCCATGTATGTTATGTCTAAAACTTCAAAAATGATCTCTCTCTCTCTCTGTCTGTCTCTTTTCCTGTATTTCACTCAAACTTATCTTCCTGTACTATCTTCTACCCACTCTAACTCATCTTGGTCAAATGTTGCCTTTCACAGACCTGTCGGGAGGTAACCTCGCCGTTCTTATCTCTATCTCTGCACATCACTTCTAATTCCTTTAAAATTAAAAGGATTGCACCTCAAAGTTTTAAATTTTTACCACAATTCCCTATTTTCTAATCATTAGTCAAACCCCTAATAAAAACTCACATATTTTTATAAGTAGGTATAACCCGCTAGTTATTTCCTATTGGAATGGCTTATCGAATGTTTCGAAATTTCACTTAAGGACGACTCTTAGCCAAGTGTTAAGGTTGGGTGTCTTATACCGGCACATATTATAACTAACAACTAGAGTAGCCGGAGTCGAAATAACTATTCATACAGAAGCTCTTTTTCATGCAGAAGGTTGGGTTTGGAATGTACTATACTAACACTTACACTTTAGCACGCTTTAGTATCATTAAAATTAAACTCATGATTAACTGAATAACTGTAACTTTTTTTCTATGACGGACGGCTTCATTTCTAATTTGTGCAATTAGTAATAATATACTATATGTACTATACTTTCGCTATTCACATACGAGGCAAATAATTTACTGTACCAATTTTTTAAGAATGTGCACTACCATTGATATTTATATTGTATCCTTGTTTTAACCTTTAGTCTTTAAACCCATTATAATTGGCATACTTTATAAAATCAGTAGCTATTTTAATACATTCGGAACGTAGTTGCAGTTGCATGAATATTCATGGATGATTGAATGAAAAACTTATTCTTACATTAACTTTGAATCACTTTTCATGAATTAGACTCTAATCTAGAGAAAATAGACAATCTAAAATTAACAGTATAATTGATGTTTCACAGCTTGTCGGAAGACTAGAACTTGAGCTTGATCCTGATAGCATTTTCTACAAGCTTGGCAGTGCTGGACTGATCTCATTTTCTGACTACGTCTTCCTATTGACCGTCCTTTCAAGTAACTGTTTCAATTACAAGCTCAATTATATTTTAAGAAATTTTGAGAGCTTTATTATTGTATTGTAAAGCCAGTTAACCAATTGCGTTCATTTTAACTTTTCTCGTTTGTTCATTTCAGCTTCAAGAAGGCATTTTGAAATCGCATTCAGAATGTTTGACCTTAATGGAGACGGAGATGTGGACGTGGAAGAATTTGAAAAAGTAACAGCTTTAATAAGACAAAGGACAAGCATTGGTGCTAGACATAGGGAGCATTCAGTTTCATCCAGTAGCTTAAGGGTAAATACAGATTAACTAATACTGAGGACTTTAACTTATAATATCAATAGGATATATTTCAAATACATTTTTCGCTCGAAATGTTTAGGAAATGAATTCAGCTTTGAACTCGTACTTCTTTGGCACAACCAGAAGAGAAAAATTAACTATAGAAAAATTCCTGGAGTTCCAGCAACAACTGCAAACAGAAATTCTTAATCTAGAATTCAAACGAAAGGAACCAGACGAAAATGGAAAAATTGCCGAGAGTGACTTTGCAGAATTGCTTCTTGCTTATGCCGGATATCCAGCAAAGAGGAAAGCAAGAATGCTCAAACGGGTTAAGAGAAAGTAAACTTATAGACGTATTATCACCATTTTTCAGCAATCTGATGTACTCAGGTTTTTTATAATGTCTTTTTAAATTGTATCTTAGAACCAAGGAAAAAATTTATTCTACCGGAGTTTCTTTAGAGGATTACCAAAAGTTTTTTCACCTGCTTAGCAATATCACTGACGTAGATACTGCACTAACTTTTTATTTTATTGCTGGAGCTGCAATCGATCAGTGTAAATAAATAGTCATAGTGTTAATTTTTGTAACGCAAAACAATGCCCACACTTTGTGTAACGTAACTTTAATCCTAATTTATTTCAGTAACCCTCAAACATGTTGCAAGAACGGTAGCGCATGTAGAATTGTCCGATCACATTGTTGATGTTGTATTCACCCTCTTTGATGAAAATCGTAAGTTATTGTGTATCAATGAAATATTTTCATATCACAAAACATTTACGAAAGAATAATTCTAATACATTGTACGGTTTAACAGAGGATGGTCAACTCAGTAATCGTGAATTCGTCGCCGTTATGAAAAATCGGCTCATGAGAGGTTTAGAAAAACCTAAAGACACAGGGTTTTTTAAACTTTTAACATCCATGGGCAGATGCGCAAAAGAGTCGTTGGTGTTTTAAATGCCATAATGTTGTGTTTCAGCAACTAAATCTAGATCTCATCAACTCATCCTTTGCGTAGGATAGTCATTAGTTAAGGCAATCATTACTAGTGCTATTAATTATTTATACAAGATCCTACTATTGTTCAAATCGTCTTTAATTATTACGCGTCACTTATGAAAGTTATTGTCTTCTGGTCTGAAATGAATAAATCGTAAATATTAATAAATTAATTGTAATTTCTTTTGCCTTTTAATCGAATAACCCATATCGTTTTGCATAATTCTTCTTCGAAAATCAATTTAAAAAACACTTATTGGACAAAGAAATTTAACATTAACCGTCGCTCATAAAAAACATGTATCTACATTTAAGCTTATATATTTAGTCCATTTTAGTTCATTATGAAACTTTCCAAACTGAACAACTACTCAATAAAAATAATCAATTAAAACCTTAAACTTAAGACTTTCAACAATGTACTAAAATTCCCTTTGCATCCGATTTGGCATACACAGAATTCTTTACATAATCAAGAGATCTGCCTAGAACAAATAAAGGAGATTCTGTTCTGTTTGTTTCATAATCTGAAAAAACTCAAAACTGACACGCCTTAAATGGTGATTACTATCGACATTATTAAAACTTTACACAAACCAATTATAAATATTACAGATACCTTTCCAATACAATAAAATAAATTTTTACACCAAGAATGATTGACCAAACCGGTTTCCTATTTCTTAAAATAAAATCACTTTCAAACTAGTAATAAGTTTAGCATAATATAATATTATAATTTCAAAAACAACGGATAGTGGAGTTACACACAAATACTGAATATTAGCATAAGTAACCAAGAGTTAGGTTAATTAAAATATTAAATAACCAATTTGTGTGATAATTTAGTATCGGTCGTTATATTCTCCACTACCAGCCCCTGCCCCACCTTCAGGTCGATTGTTGTTATCCAACTTGCTCTTCTCAGATTTGATCATATAAATGAAATATGTAATGGTTTCCTTTTCTTGTACTGGGATCGTCTTAAAATGCCGCATAAGGATCTGACAAATTCATACAATTCCATTTTACAATTTAGGACATCACATATAATTTATAAATATTAACTAGATTAAAAACTTACATCCGCCAACTGCGCTTTATTGAGACCCGGACGGGTAGGGATTTTAAAGTGTTTTTTATACCTCCGGAGAGTATTGACTTGCAACTGATACAAGTCCACTTCCGGAGTATCGTCTCCGTCATTAGTCTCATCATCTGTATCTCTCTTGCTTTGACGTGTGCGTGCATTTTGAATCACCATTTTGTGATGATCGCAAATATAAATGTGGTTAGCCTGCAAAAATAATCCCTTGAGTTAACTTTAACACAGCTAAATAATGAATAATCAACTGCTAACCGAAAAAACAACCACTTAAATTGACTCTCACCCTCACCTCTGAATCTACGTCCAACTTCAACCGCTTATAATGAACAGTCTTCTGAATCCTCTTGCTATAACTAGCATTCCCAGCAAACCTCGAGCACCGTTTCCCGTCGTCAAGGAGACAGCAATTCTGATTCCTAGACGAGGATGACCCCTGACTCCCTCCTCCGCTGCTACTATTAGCCCCTAATCCACTTCCAGCAAAGGTCGTATTGTGCGCCGTACCTCCGCCAAGATTACCCCCCACAAGACCGCTTCCACCGGTTGACCCCAAGACGCTGGAAACGCTTGAGACAGTATTATAATAGGCGGAAGAGGATGACTGTAGTTGACTCGCAGAAGGTTTGTAGTCCTCAAAGTCGTCCTCACTCATATATGTTCCTCCTCCAGTACCCACGCCATTCATAATTTTTTATACTCGGCTCTCCAGTACGAAGGTCCGTAAAGGTCAGATTCAGACCTTGAAAAATCATTAAAAATATACAATTATCCAACCACTCATTGTTACAGATTTACCAATTACCATGACCTAACGTCCTCGCGAGCTGGACGCGAGGACATGCCTAAAACCGGGCATATTGCCCTTGCCCTGATAATTCAACGCGCCCTATACTTTACTCCCGGTCATACGCCGCGGGCATGGCGCTTTCTTCCGCATTGAAAATAAATCAGGGCAACTACTTATCTACTTGAATCTCAAGTTCTAACAATATTCTCATAAACTAAACATTCCATCTATTATATTACCACAAATGCCAAGTTTTTAGAACCTGCGGACTGAACTGAAACCATGGATAAAAGTAAAAACGATTATTTCGAAAAATACAAAATAAATGAAATCCAAAGTGTCAAAGACCATTAAATCTGTAAATGTAAACTGACCAGTTTTGAGTAAATTTAGTCGAAAACTACCTAAGATAACCTCTTATCGTTTGTGAGGATTTCCGAAACATTAACTTATCTTTAATATCTTCTTATCTTCAGAAAAACAAAGCTTAGCTTCCCTAAATAATAGAATTGCGTACAATCTGACTCAATCCTTCCTTACCCTGTCAAAATCTCAAAATACCGTTTATTTTCCTACTGAATTCTGAATTACAAAATATAAATCTTCCCAAGTTCCCATACAACAATACTTTATGTTCAATTTATGTATTTACTACTTTTTAAACTGTCAAAGATGTTGAAATGAAACCACTGAAACATTTACATTACTTTGCTTCTTTCTGAATGTATGCTAATTTAGCCAACGACCATATGCTTGATCGCTCCATCATACAGAATCCATAATAACAACAAACTATAGGCCAACTTGGCCAACTACAGCTTCAAATTAAGCTGGTTTTAGTACAGAAAATAACCTACAAACAGAAGAAGGATATCTGGGGAATTTAGTATACGAAAAGCCCAATCCAACCATCTACTTTAAGTACGATAGAAAAACAAGGATTTTGAAAGCTGAAAGAAATAAAAAGCAAGATTGACACTTCCGAAGAACCTTCGGAACTTTTTATTAACTCGTTCAACAAAATCATATACTTTTCTCATCAAATCCTACTCCATTCGGTAAATTTAAGGGCGGATCTCACTTGCAGAACCCCTCCCCTTAAAACGCTCTTACGGACGTTGTATTTTAAAATTGGATGGATGGAATTACAAGCTTATATTTGTTAATTTCAGTAGGTTATCATCAGGAGAAAGATACTCCTTTTATTAAGTCCGATATGCATGAAATTGGCCTGTGTTTGGTCCAGTTCCAGTCTCCTGTCCTTCTCAAACTCAAATCAACATAATAATGACTAAAAAACCCTTTACTTCCACTCCACCATAGTATGCCCAATAGCCTAATGCTTGCATGGAATGGAGTTAAATAGATGCCTAATTTCATCAATTCAGTCCCAGAGTCTCGTAGACAAAATATATGCCAGCGTAGCATCTGTCTCCATTTACTTTATTTAATTTTGTTAAATTAAAAATCATTTCCACTAAGCTTCTGTGATTCCCTTACAAAATAACTAAAAAAGTACCCCATTTCCGGAAATAATTCCCCTCTGAAAAACGCATAAAACATGCATAAGACTTTATTTAATTTTCAACATGGAAAAGTAAAGAGGGGAACTATTAAGATGGGGGAGTTAAATCTGGAAATACGGTACGGCAGAGTTGGTCTAACTAAACTCCGTCGTCCTTCTACTTACTTCTATTTGTACCATTATTTGCCATATTTCCGGTCCAGGAATCCCTCTCCTAGGGAGTTATGTTTCGAAGCAAAAATTGAGAAAACATGAGTAAGATAGGGCGAATTTTAATTTTTAACATGGAAAGGATACGTGGAATTTTTCCAGAGGGGAATTATTCAAGCGGGGACTAATAACCGGAAGTACGGTAATTTTACGGTTTTTTGCAGATAATGCAAAAAAACGCTAAGACTTAATTTTATTTTCAACACGGAAAAATAAAGGGGGAAACTATTAAGATGGAGGAATGAAATCCGGAAATACAGCAAGACAGTTGCCCTTAAAACTCCTTCCACTTCTGCTTATAAGTACCACCGTAAAATAATTAATTAATTTTTTACGGTTTCTTGCAGATAATGCAAAAAAACGCTAAGACTTAATTTTATTTTCAACACGGAAAAATAAAGGGGGGAAACTATTAAGATGGGGGAATTAAATCCGGAAATACAGCAAGACAGTTGCCCTTAGAACTCCTTCCACTTCTACTTATAAGTACTACCGTAAAATAATTAATTAATTTTTACGGTTTCTTCTTGCCTATGTGACCCAAAGGAGGTAGAGTAAGGTAGAAAGGGAGATGGATGCCACATAGCGGGAGGAATGGGAATAGGCCGGAACTGCACACTCTGTCGAGAGAAACCTACCACCTCAGTCAGTCCACGTTGTTCCTCGGCCTGCTCCGCTCATTCCCAAAAATCCAACAACGAGGTGGTTTTTAGCAGGATTTCCAACCTATTTTTCTCATCTTATCTATCGATAACCCCTAGCTAAGGTAAGGAAGAGGTGGGTGGGTGTGGTTGGAGGGGGGATAATTCTATTTTAATTGTCAATTTATTAATTTTTAGATGGCAAAACAGAAGGGAGAGAAGAAAAAGTCAGCCATTAATGAAGTGCTTAGCCGCGTGTACACGATCAACCTGCACAAGCGACTGCACGGAATACGCTTCAAGCGTCGGGCCCCCCGTGCCATCACTGAGATCAGGAAGTTCGCCATGCAACAGATGGGAACGGCCGACGTTAGGATTGATGAGGGTGTCAATAAACAAGTCTGGTCTAGGGGTGTTAGGTAAGGAGGAGTTATTTCTACGGTTTTTTTAAAGGTTTTTTATCAAAAAAAATTACCGTATTTCCCGAAATTACACCCCTGGGGAGTTGTTGTTTCGAAGGAAAAATTGTAATACAATTTAACATGGGCTGTATAGGAGGAATTTAAATTTGTAGCGTGGACGGACGGACAGGTAGTGGGGATTTATTCCTTGGGGGGGGGGGAGTAATTTCGGGAAATACGGTTGTAAAAATCATAATTTAATTCATAAGTATTGGTGTGTTGGGCTTTGGGTTGGGGATAAGGTTAGCTGAGCAATTTCGTTTCATTAGTTCTAGTTGCTGTTTGTCATTTTATTTATTAAGGGGAATTTTGTACAGATAACTCAAATTAATTAATTACTGAAGATTAGAACTAACTGAACATTTTTTACGGTTGGTTTGGTGGGTTGAAGAAGGTAGGACGAAGGTGGGATTGATTGTAATTATAAATATTTGTACATACGGTGAAGTTTAATAGTTAGTTTGAGTAGTTGGTAGTTTAATTGAAATTAAATCAAATTGACCTGCGTAATGTTTAAAGAAATACCCCACACTATTAAGCCGACATTTGGAAATTAAATCATTTTCCTGGTGTGTGCTCGTGGTGGGAACAGTATCTTCAGTTTTGTGTAGGGTTGATTTCAGACTATGGTTATCATCCCAAGGAAAAACTGATACAGAACTGTATGAACCTATTTGAGAGCATTCATTTACGGTTTAAAGTTTGAGAAGTTGTAGAGATCAGGGAGGATAGGGCTGTTCTGAAGGGTTGAATTATTAGTGTATTGGTATTATTATTATTATTTTAAGGAGGTGGTGGTGATAGACTTTGAAATTGGTTATTTTAGTGCTGATTTAATTAATGGTTAATTCGAAAATGTACATTCTTGCAGGAATGTTCCCTTCCGTCTTCGGATCAAGCTTGAAAGAAGGAGAAACGATGATGAAGATTCAGTTAATAAATTGTACACGATAGTGAGTTTCGTCCCCGTTGCCAGCTACAAAGGACTTCAGACATTGAATGCTGAATCTAAGTAACTTTTGTACTGTCTGTTTGATTTATAACTGAACTGTGCATATCATCGGCACTGTTTCTTAATAAATTTGGTTTTAAACGAAAATCAAAAACTCAACTTAGTGACTTTGTGTTTTGTATTTTTTAAGTCTATATTTCATGGTTTCATGCATGATAAAATGTTCATAGTATCCATAGGTAGTAAAATGTATCCGCTTGCACCTGCACGTACTCTAGATAATTCTTATGGATTAGCCTGGTTAAAGTGTGTGCTTTTAATTAAGTAGTGAATACGGAGAGAGCACTTTTGTGATTGATTATGAATTCATATTGAAGCATCAGACATGGAACTAAAAAAGACATTCTGAGAACATATTCTACAGTTGACAGTGCACGAGCGTTATATGTAGTTTATTTTATTACATTTGGTTAGTATAAACATTCTCAGAATTAATTTTAGTCTAGGTAGTCCATTTCAAAGCAAAGTAAAGCTAAACTTCTAACCATAACATTATTGGTGTTTCCAACTTTAAAAGGGTCTGCATTTTTTATCTTCTGTCAATAAATAAATCTAGCTCCTTATTGAGATACAGTTACGGCTGCTTGGAGTTTCTTTGGATTCCTAGAAGAAATTAGTAATTCGTCCTTGTAATTGGAATTTTGATAAACGCACTCGCCACCAACCCATGTAGAAGTTACATCCAAGGTTTCCGACTTGAGAAATACCAAATCCGCATCTGAGCCGAAGTCTAGAGTACCTTTAGAGTTTTGAATTTGCATCAACGTTGCAGGATGAAGAGTTGCAGCCTCTAATGCTTCCACGAGAGTGCATTCTAATTAATGTGAATTAATTTATAATTACTTTACTTGAAATTCGTAAACTATACTTAAATGGTTTTAGAACGGCTCGGCTAACTTGTTGTATGCCAGAAGTAATTAATGCAGGATATCATCGTGGCGACACTGCCTGCCAGTGTGTTTGTTCCAGTGACTAATGCTTTGGTCCCTATAACTTCAATGGCTTGTTGTCCTATATGGTAAACCCCCTCGGTCAGCCCCATAGCTGCACATGCATCAGTCACGAGTACAATTCCTAAAAACCAAAGGGAATGGAAAGCGAGTTGAATTTCACTTTCCATTTTTTCTCATAAATATTTACATTGAATAGTAAAGCGCATTCAAGTACCCTTAGGATAAGAACGATAAGCGATTCGGGTTGTCGAGGGATGAGTATGATTTCCATCTGCTATAATGCCATAGTAAATCGTTTTTCCTGGAGGTAGATTTTCGGATCCTAGAAGACCCACTAGCCCAGGATCTCGGTGATGAAACTGTTGCAAAAAAAGGATTCTACTTTTAAGACGACACGTTTAAAACCCAACTATAATGTCAGCAGACTTATAAATAAATGCCCAAGATCCACCAAAAAACACTTACCGGTAGCATAGCATTGAATAAATGAGTTATAAAAGAAGCACCGTTGTTGACAGCTATTTCTCCCGTAGCCACACTAGACATGGAGTGTCCTGCATTGGCCAAAAAAATAATTAAAACTCTTTAACTTTGTTATATGTTCAATTCCAGAAATGTTGGGAATTAAATTGAAGCTAATCATTATCCACAACGCTTTAACGCTTTACACTAGATCTACATACAATGCAAAGCGACGCTTATGCTAGTTCATGTCTACAGAATGTACACGTCTATTCGAATCACATGCATGCATCTCAGTCAGTTTTACATACATAAATATGAACAAACAGCTATTTTAAGGAATCCACAAACTCAGGTTCATTTTTGACGATCCAGCTAATTAAATTTCAAATCGAGACAAAAAAAGCCTCTGGATTAATTTTTTATCACTGAATGGAAAATATCCAGGTTCTTTGTTCCCAAGTTATGGGATATACCAAGCAAAAGCCACATACTAAGTGACTAACCGGATCATATAATATTCTACAAAGCTTTAAACAAAAGAAAGGATAAAAATATCAGATAAGATAACTAACTCCCATCCATACCCACGGACACTATTATGCCCAAATCGGCTAACTCTCGGCATATATCAATCCCATTGGGAAGTTCTGGTGCTAGCGTAATTATGGAAATTGAATCCAAATGCTGGTAAACTTCTCGAATGGATTCCAAGCCCTGAAAAAATTAAACCTGACTTTAACAAATTTTCCTAAAAACAGGAAAAAGTCAGTAAAAAAATCCACTCAAATGGATCTACATGAAAAAAACATCCTGCCCTACATTTGTAAATGACTGAATTGTGTTTGCATCATGAGCTCCTTTTTTCTCGGGATTTATAAAAGGACCTTCGACATGACATCCGAGAACCTCAGCTCCGTGATTTCCCCCCGGACGCTTTTTCAGATGAGGTAAAACCTATACAAGTTCAAATAAATGTTAAGGTTTTATGCTGGATATGACTGGATGGATATGCATCATAATATGTCATTCATGAATAAACGTCAAATCAATCTTTAACCTTGTGATAAACTGGAGGATGAGATGACACCAAAGTAGGACAGAAAGAAGTCACTCCATGTGCCAAAATCCCTTTAGCCACTTTTATAACGGCAGCCTCGATTGTCTCCGTGTCGTATGAAAAATCTACGCCAAACCCTCCTGAAATTATCATCATTTTTATACTGTTTGCCATCATCTTAATATCTAAATAACCACAACTAATAACGGTGAAGGATGCATTTGAATCTGTCATGCATAATGCATTAAACATAGAAACGAAACACCTTCGTTTCATAAGGATTGAAATTTTTTTTTTAGGCTTCGGAGAACCTTTGATGAAGCCTTAATCTGTATTAAGGTTACGAGTTTTAAACATCTTATCTTTCTGTTTCCCTGATTGCGTTGGATAAATTAACAATGAATTGTGCATATCGCTGCGGTTTTTCTGCTGAGTCTACGACGTAGTGGCCAACGACTTGGTGGCCAGCGACGTGTTGGCTATACATGAACTTTCATAGATGAATTATATTGAGAAATAAAGTAACAAAAATATCGCCAATTGATTTAAAATCATCTCTACTAAAACCATGGTAGGCATACCATGGTTTGGTACCATGGTAAATGCAACTAATTGTAATAATTGACACAAAGCCCTCATAGCATAGCCTTGGCCCATTTTTTCGCCTTCTTCCCAGCAATAATGCAATGGAGATTTGATGAAGATTGGAGACAAAGTCCAAGCTAACCCTAATCTTACAAACGGCGTAATATGCATTTACACGTTTTTAAGGGTTTGGAGATGCAATGCAGAGGATGTTGTTTTGTAAGAATATAATTTGTAGTTGAGAAGCCAATAATCATACCATTTATTTGTACATCTATAAATCCAGGAGATATGATAGCCCCTTGACAATCAATTTCTTTATCCGGTAGGATTTTACGGTTGTAAAATAGATCCTCCGGGTCAATGATAATAGATCCACTAATCCAAAGCTCATCATCGACTAGATTGTGATTTCGAAGGATTCGACAGTTATAAAACTTGATTATCTGTGGAGGAAGTTGCCCACTTTCCAGGGAAACCCCCCTTACAACCTTGTCGTCCACTATTCTCATATTTGATCCCAAAGTTTCCGGATTTGGAGTTGGTCAGATTTCTAAAGCAAACGGATGCAAGTTAATTACTTGAGACGCGTTAAATAAATATTCACTAGGAAACTTCTTCTCATGGAATTATCTAACAAGAAATAATACATATCTTTACTGCATCTATCTCTATTTATTCGTCTAACCTTGTTCTGTTGGCTTTACTTTTACTACTATTTACAAACAACAAGCTCTATTTAATTTTGCACGTATGAAACTGGCCATGAATCTTATAACTATTTAACTAATCAGGCCGAGTCTGTCTGTGGGTGAATGCATGGGACATGGATGCTGTGATGATAACTGACGCAATACTTCTATGAAACCTAATATGCATGAAATGGTTCATAGTCAAGATCCCTAATCTTTAGTCTAACATTCACTAACTTCACTACATAATAAACCGTTGTAAACGCGTGTAACGAAGAGGTGTAAACAACCGTTAAATGTCACTTGGGCGCGCGCGGTGTGT
>JAQFZX010000158.1:0-85855 GCA_034682405.1 Hydroisotoma schaefferi
AACTACAACTACCACCACCCACCCATTTACCCATTTAATCCTCCTAATTGCATTTCTAATATATTTCTATTCATCTATAGAAGTATGCTTCATTGAAATATAAACTTGCGTAGGCCGATCGTTGCAAAAAGGTTAGAGATAGTTGCTTAATTGTTAAGAAATTCTAACCAAATTCGTTCTCAAGAGCTAAACAAATTTAATATTCCATCTCGATGGCATCGAGACACCAGATTTAATACCATCTTTTACAGCATGAACCTTTTCTGCTTGTAATATGAAATCTGTGAAAGGTTGACAACTATTTTTATTTCGATTTACTTTCCTTCTTATGCTGTATTTTAATTGGAGAAAGTTGGTACCCGTTATTTTGAAAGTAGCATACAATCTAAGGTCTATAGAGGGTTTCAGAGACCCGAATTCCTTTCAGTTGCTGTGGAGCATACTTATAGTTTAGCATTCCTTAATAATTATTGGTATCAATTTCTGTGAATTTGATTTACAGAAGGAACTTGAGAGGCTGAAAATATTAATGAAGAAGGATGAGCACGGATAGTAAACGGGAGAGGAAAGGGGGCGAGGATGGGATAACAAGTGACTACGGATCTTCCACAGCGATGGCATCTGAAGCCAATGTTTTCGAAGCCATAATAGGCCCGGATGCTAGTTCTTCTGGAGCTGGAGACGTTGATGAATCCCGAAAGTCCGATGCTCACGGGCCTGTAGGTGATGGAGAGTTTAATCAAAAGTACGGCTGGCATGTCAAAATGGATCATCGCTTCCCGGAAACATGGAGTTCGGATATTGTCCCTCGATTAAAACAGTTGCCTGATCTCCTCCCACTGTTTTTCAGGTATGGTGATTGGTGAAGTTAAATTGATTATTCTTTGGAAGTAGAGTGAGTGATTAAAAGCGTGAACTAGGATCTAATCAAGTTCTAGGAAAAAGCTCACGATTTGGTTTGGCATTACTTGCATTAAAAAGTCAAGTGTCAAGTGGGGCTTACGCTTGGCAAATTGTTTTATTAAATCACAGATAAATGAGTGAGTGGATCGTTTGTTTGTTTCTAGGTACTTTCTTTGGTGGGTTAAAACATGGATTTTTCGGAGAGTGAAGCCCTTTATAGATATGATAACTCTTACTGGAAAGCAGATCTATGGTAAGAGAATCGTAATTTTATTTTGCTTACTTCCAGTTCTATTTTTACTTCCCGTATTTTCGTTTCCTACCTTCTCATCTATCTTGAGCCCCGTAATTGTTTACCTGGGATTATTCCTTCTTCCGAGAAAGTATAGCTTAAAAAAGCAACCGAACCGAGGATATGTCACCACCCGAGGACTTTTACGGCTATCATTCTCATACATCGTTATAGAGCCTTGGGGGATTCATTACACTTTTATATCTTTTTGTAAGCTGGAAGCATTTGGTAGCGTAGATTAGATCCCGTTTTCAGGTATGATTTACCTTTCTTGGCCAAGATGAGATTGTTATTTTCCAATATCTCCGCAAACTGGATCCTTATTCTTGAGTTCCAATCCAATTCATCTGTACGGTTGTATGTTCGGGTTTAACTGAGGAAAACGTATTCTTTAAGCTTTAGTAGTTCCAGGCAAAGTGTTTACTTGTTGAAATTCTGTGCATGTCTTACAAAAGGAGATGAGATAAAAATCTGCTGGTAGCTCAAATAAAAACCCAAGCCCTTTTACATTTGAGTGACATTCTCTGACTTTGATTAAACTCATGCTTTTACCCATGCCCAACCAAATTCTCTTGTTGCAATGATTATTTAACCTTTATGGCGCATTTACTCCGTTCCTATCGTTGACGTCTCTAACTCAACACAATTCAAGCCTAAGAGAAAGGCCGAAGGGCAGATCTAAAACCTCTATTTTATTTCTGTAGAAGTTTACAACTACCTGCATCAATTTTAATCCTTTCATCTCTGTCTCCTTTCAATAAAATGTAATCCTCCCTTCCCCAGCTTCCATCTGTAGCTACTCTGCTAGTAATTTCTTTTACTGAACAACAAACCATTTTATGTTGTAGGTGTTCCCATCGGAGGGATTGGTTCAGGAACGATTGGACGTGGATTTAAAGGGGAATTCTGTCGATTTCAAATGACACCTGGGCTATACACCTACGATGTAGTTCATGCAGACCAATTTATTTTGTGTGTAAGAGATTCAGCTAGCAAAACTTTATATCAGAAGGTCTTAAATGGATCTGGCCGCCCCGGAACGCTTTCCTCCTGGGATTGGTCTTATAACCCTTCGGATGGAAACTACACAGGCCTTTATCCTCGCGCTTGGTATACTTACAACATTCCTGAAATGAACCTAACTCTGACGTGTAAGCAGATTTCTCCTGTCATCCCTCACAATTATACGGTGAGTTGAAAGTAGTTGTGAAACAAGCCTCAAGTTAAGTTAATTTCACGTTTTAGTAATGCCGACTCTGATTGCTTTCGGAGTTAATTAAGTTTCCATACAAATAGAGTGACAGTTAAGCAGGAGCAAGTAGCAAAGGCTTCTGAAAATGTTTGAGAGATTCAATTAAGTGCACGTTGGGGTGCTCTAAATTATTTGTAGGGGAAAGCACCAAGTATATGCTTTCACCGTTCGTTTCCCTTCTCAATACTTTATATAGTATATGGAGAATTGTCAGCGTCTGGTTGTTGGAGAGAGTGTGTAAATAAAAATGTAATTTTTTTTATCAATATAGGATTCCTGTTTACCTTGTGCAGCCTTTGTTTGGACGATAGAAAACAAAGGCTCTGAGAAACGAGTTATCTCACTAACTTTCACTTTTAAGAACGGGACAGGTTCGAAAAGTGATAAATATGGGAAGTGTTCTAGTCAAACGTTTAGTGTGGTACGAAACTCTGAGAGTATAAAAGGAGTGGCCTTAGAGCACAGCATTGATGGATTGGAAACTACCTATGGAGTAGGCTGCCTGGAGAAGGTAACCTCATTAATCTTACCTATTTTTTCTTCCTTGTGAAAACTCGGTATCGGAGAGTGAGTACTTTAATAGATTATTATTGGATTTCAAGGATGGGCAAACTGTTACGTCAATGAACCAATTCGATCTTAAAACCGGGTCAGATTTATGGCTTAAACTAACGGAAACGGGACGGTTAGACTGTGAAAGCTGTTCATACCAACTTAAAAAGGGTGAAATGGGGGTGGCTGTTAACTGCTCTGCTGATGTGGGATCAAAAGAAAGCCAAGAAATGGTTTTCTCTTTAGCTTGGGACCAACCAAAAATCAGCTTCAAAGGCAGACGGAAAACTTTCACTAGGTATTCTCTAAAGGAAAGAAATCATAAGCAGTCCCAAGAACTGATTTAAGTTTCAGTACCTTTATCAATAATTGAAAATATTTTGTGCAATCGAGCAGACGTTACACGAGGTACATCAGCCGTAACAATTCTGAAGACACGGAGGATAAGCCGAGTACAGTTGCCATACAGAATATTGTATCACAGTGTATTCTCAACCAGAAGAAATGGAACCAAACTATCGAAGAATGGCAAGCATCTACTTTGAATGATGTGTAAGTATGTAGGATAAATATAGGCATTTTTTATAGGATATAAGTTATTCGATTATGCTGAACAAATAAACTTTATCTACAGAAACATTCCTGACTGGTTCAAGAGTGCTATTTTCAACGAAACCTATTTTATTTCTGACGGTGGAACTATATGGCTAGAATATGAATCAGACACTTTACCAAACACTGTTACAAAAGGGCAAGATCTCCGGGCAGAATACGGAAGATTTGCATACCTGGAAGCTCATGAATATCGAATGTACAACACTTACGACGTCCACTTCTATGCCTCTTTTGCTCTTTCGGTTCTCTGGCCGAAGTTGCAGTTGAGTTTGCAGTATGACATGGCAGATGCTATAAATTTTAAAGATGATACTAGAAGAACTCATTTGTTTGATGGGTATAACTAATAGAATTAAAATAGATTATCGCTTTACTCTTTTCGTGAAACTCTGCAAGCTATTAAAGCTACGAAAAGAAAACTACACGTTTCTTTATGGTTTTCTTTCTAGTCACACATCTGCCAGAAAAGTTGAAAACTCAGTACCGCATGATATTGGAGATCCTTGTGAGGATCCTTACACCAAAATTAACTCCTATCTCATGCATGATGTATCGACTTGGAGGGACTTAAACTTAAAGTTTGTTCTACAAGTTTTTCGCGATTGGAAATTTTCTCAGGAAAAAAATTACCTCAGGGATATGCTTCCCATTTGTGATAAAGTGATGATGAAATGTTTGGAATGGGATGTTGATGGAGATGGTTTAATTGAAAACTCTGGATCGGCGGATCAGACTTACGACACTTGGATAATGACAGGTTCCAGGTAAGAACGAATGATTGATGTGGTTTTGATTCGTAATAGTGGATTATCACTCGGTAAATTTTATGGTTGGCATCACGTTTCTAAACCTTTTGCATTCGTATCCACCGTATGTATTTGTTTGCAGTGCTTACTGTGGGAGCTTATGGTTAGCAAGCTTGTATGTCATGATTCAGCTTTTCTCAAAATCAAATCTACCGGATAAGGAAAGTAAAATGGATCAATACAAAGACATACTCAACAGAGGAAAGAAATCATTCCAAGAAAAGCTTTGGACCGGTGAATATTACAAATTCGATTCGTCCAATGCAGACCATGGGCTTAGTATTATGTCAGACCAACTCTGTGGACATTGGTTTTTGGCTGTATGCGGAGAGGATGATTCTGAGATATTTCCCAAGAGCAATATTCTCCGTTCTTTGAAAACACTGTACGAGAAAAACGTTCAAGGGGTTTGTAACGGGGAGATGGGAGCAATAAATGGGATGAATCCTAATGGAAGTATTGATACTTTCACCATTCAGAGTGAAGAAACATGGACAGGAGTTAGTTACGCGTTGGGAGCTACTATGATTCATGCTGTAAGACACAATATTCAGCAAGAAATAAAAGTTGTTTGCAATACAGAGCTTAACTTTTAGTTCTCATGCCAAATTCCATGTATTATATAGGGAATGCTGGAAGAGGGATTTAAAACGGCTGAAGGTATATATCGTACGGTATATGAAAAAATTGGATTAGGATACGAAACTCCTGAAGCTTTGCTACACCAAAAGAGGTACCGAGCTCTTGGATACATGAGAGCACTTAGCATTTGGTCTATGCACCTTGCGTGGAAAGCCCAGCAGGATAACTGACTGCCAATCTCAAATTGAATAAAAAGTTCAGGTTCTTGGGTTCAATAAAATTTTCAATACATGGCTCCATAAAAATTGGAGTAAGAGCTTGTTTAATAATTTGATAAACAATTAGTGTTAATGCAAAATATTAATGAGCACTTCTCTGCACCCCTCAAAAGATATAAACCTTTTTAACTTTTGAGCTCACCGTAATAATTTTCAGTACTTGTAAATAACCAGTCTATAAAGCTATTAAATATCACGTCTCTTGTAGCAGTTGTGTCGTGTTGGTATGTAAAACGTCTGGTTCTCGTCTAGAATTTTGTTTATAAATAATGAATGAAAGGCCCAGAACCGCTAATGTCCCGACAAGTGCACATCCTACAGAAGGCAAACACGTTATTTCTATATCTGACCTCTTCTATCAATAGTATTAAAATATTTAAGCACGTCAAAACTGATTGCTTACCTCCACAGGAGTAAGCTACAACATACTTATAAAAGTATTCTCCTTCTCCTTTAACGATTGGTTTAACTGAATTGATTAACATGACGAAAAGCCCACAACTAAGCTTATCACAAAAACTCATAGCACCGTAAACGAAAGCACCATTTTCAACATTGTTTCCAATCATATCTGCTGTTATGGATAAGCTTGTGACAAGGATTGCAGATGCTCCACCCCCTATGAATTAAACAAGTTTTAGTCAGCTTTTCATTTCAATGCAAGTTATAAGTTTTGAAACTATTCTGTAGTATTATATTTCATTACCCAATAATACGGCCACACCGTAGATTCCAATATCCAGATTATTCTTACTGTTCCAGTCAAGACATAAAATTAATACTGAGCCCGTAACACTTAAAATTGCACCAAAAGTGTATGCCAATTGACGTCCACAGTATTTGTTGATCATTTTGATAAACAACGTAACGAAAAATCCTGAACAAAACATCGTAAGCGGGATTGTAGCGACAGCTCCGCACCGTCCATGAAGTGTCTCTTGTACATACAACGGTATGTAGATCTGAGTTAGATTAACACTCAATCTAGTTGCCATATACATTAGGGCAACCTAAAATAATTGAGGCATTTTAGTGTTAAGAGAAAAGTTAGGCCTAAACAATAGAATGAACAATATCTGAGATCTTACAATATAAAACTGAGGAAGGGTTAGCCAGTCCCTAAGGGTCATATGAACTTGCCCAATATTTAGAGACTTAGTAGAGTATTTTCCATCAAGAACGGTAGATCTGGAAACTCCAGCAATATTATCATTTACTTGAGACATTCCACTTGGTACAACACTGACTGCGTTTAAATTAGGATTGTTCGCTAAAGGATCACGGTCAGTGTCATCAAAGTCTTCTGGGTCTTGGTCTGAAAGCAGAGCTTGACCCGCTTCTTTATCACGTCTTGTCGTAGGCGTAGGAGTCCTACGTCGCTTTGCTAGATTCTTTGAAATAGCTACGCTAGACGTTATAGACTCTACGCATGTAATACTTTCCACCAGCTCTGACTTTTTATCCAAACTGGGGCGTCTTCTTTCATTTTTTGTGCCACCGTTGGCCATAGCGGATACTGATGTCTTGATCTGTTCGTCTGTGAGCTCAACAACGAATAAGTGGAAGAAGAGGGTGAATATTCCTCCGATTCCAACGGCCATTAGTGCTATGTTCTAGAAATTCCATATTTATATTAATTGCTAGATTTATAACTGTATGCTAATTATCTTTTTCTATCTCTTACTCTGAAAGCGGGTGCATCACTTTCGTTAATCGTGCATCGTGAGTCAGTTCCTAGAGATACCCATGTCATTAGGAAGATCGCGACATTGGCAGCTATTGTGAAAGCATATCTATAAAACGATGTAATTTTCATTAGTATCTTATGTAACAAAACAAGGAAGAAGTCTTCCCCCCAGCTTTTGTATATTATTCACCTAATAGCCAGCAGCTCAGTCCTAACGAGAACGTCCGGGCTCATTTTAGGAATCAAGGCAAGATGTGATATTTGAGTGGAAGCCCATCCGATTTGAAAAATCATTATGAAGGGGGCGTAATAAATTGCTTTGGCCCATATATCGGACCCCTCGCAGTTTATACAAGGAGAGAAAATAAAGGGAAAGGATATCATAACGAGAGTTACACCTATAAAACAAAATGCCAAGAGGTTTCATTTATTACTTAACTTTTACTAATTTAGGTTTAACTACCACTAGTAATTCTTAGCAATAGAAGTTTGAAACAGTTACCTATTAAATGCCACGATTTACATCGCCCATAACCCTTCTTACATAGCCAACAGTGATTAACCCGATCAGTTTCATATCCTATTAGGGGTGTGGAGAAGCCGTCAACAACCTTTTCATACAAAAAATGCCACTCGTATTATCATCAGTTATTATAGCGTTAAGAACCGGAATAGCGGAGTTAAATGAATGAATAAATGTACCTGTCCAATTAGAAGTAGTATCGCAGCAGTTTTACTATCAAATTTTGCTACCTCTTCGAAATACAGTAGCAAGTACGTAAACCATAAGGACGCACACAGATCTACTCGACAAAAAAAGATAACATAATAGATGGATATCATCCGGCATTCGACCATGCATGCAATGTTTAAGTAATTCGCCGTACCATTAAGTACATGACCACTTCCAGCCATTACTCTGTGGAAGAAGTTCAACTTCGGAGGTACCACAGGTCGGGGTACATTTCCCCTGCAGCCTGGAGGGACACATTGGTTACATTTGACGTATCTGGAACACTGAGAACAGCCCCCATCTTCAACGCTAACATTCCCATTTCCGTAAAGGGTGTCTACCGTTGTTGGTGCGACTTCTATACCATTCTCGTCACCGGGTGGACCTTGATGGTCCACTGGGATCTGCCCGTCCCCAACTCCGGAGGGTATTGCTTCAGCGTATTGAAGAGATGGACCTGAGCCCGCAGATCTAACTCCTGGGACCCTTTGTCCATCTTTGTGTAGGCTTTGGCTTGGAAGGTTTGGCGAAGATGCGGACGGTTGGTTTTTGGGACGAGATTCTGACATATTTATACTCTTCTTTTGTACTTTTAATGGTAATTTTAACCCGTCAGGTTATACTAAAGCGTTACGCATTGTTCGTGTTTTTATGTTGTGTTTTACACGGGGAAAGTAAATCCCGGTACATTAGGGTAAGTACATTTTGGAACTGTACGAAGGTGCATAGTTTGTTGGCCATGGGGCCTAGCCTGTTGTATTAAATTCTGGGTTTGGGTTTGCTGTTTCCTTAGTACTTTCTCTGTAGTTTATTTCTGAGAAATTAGGCAGGCTTTTTGTTTTTATTGGACTTCCTTTAATTCTTAAAATCTTGGGTGTAGTTGCACTCTTGCACTCCTGTCCTGATGTGAGGTAAGGGTCATCTCCTTCCTGATTAGTCTTGGCCTAGAATTTTAATAAAAATTTGAATAGTATCTTTTTGTTCAGTCAGTGACAAAAAGCTTTACGGAGAAAGTTTTTAATGGGTAAGGTTAACCCTAATCTAGACGGAGACGACAAGATGACATATGCAGTAATTATATCACTACTAATTTTGTCTTATATGTCCTAACTTGCTTGTGTAATTGATTTAACTTAAATGTAACTACTGTATGGGGCTGTTGATGGCATTCATATGCCGTTATTATTTATACGACGAAATCACAAGCAAACTAAGGAAGTAAAATGCATTTAGTTCAGTATCCAAATGAATTGACGCCCATTTTATCACAAGTACGGTAGTGTAATGATAAATAAGAGAATGATGACGAATTTAGGTAATTCTACCTATAGTAGTTGCTCATGTTTTTAGTATTTTAGTCTAATTCGGATGAAGAGGAAAGTTAACACATGCCCAAGTGTGAAACAAATTATAATTTGAGATTCTAAGAATTTAGAACATTAAATATTGTCTGTTCCGTACTTTATGTCTTCTTAAAAAAACTGCGTTTTACTTGATTCCGATGACATTTATTAACTTGAGAGGTTAATCAAGAGCTTGATAAGATATCCTTAAGCAAATAGCCTTTCTTTCAAGGTGGGTTTGACGTATTTTTTACTTTATATCTCACTAAATGTATGTAGACTCACGATGTTAACTTACTGTAAAATTCCCTAAGTTAGTGCTTATACTTACTGAAGCTTCCTTTCTATGTAACCCAAGATATTTAGTGTATCCAGAAATCTTTATTCTTCTAACCCATTTAGTAGTTTGTTGGGTTAAGCTTGCTTAAACTACCTAAACCTAGTAATTGGTTTTTATAACTTCTTTATCTAGAAGATAAGGGAAAATCCAACTTATACATGCTAATTTTGCATTGCATTTTGAATGTAAAGTGTTTTAACCCAGTCAATTATGTGATTATTAAAGTACGGAATGCACGTAGAGCCATCGTATGGCACTGAATCTGCAGAGTTGTTTGTAAGATAAGATTAATTTGAACCTCTTTGCAATTTTAAATGACTTGGGTATCAAAGGAACTTTTACATATTTTTAACTTATGTAAGACATAATGTGATGATGAGAGACCCGACCCGGTTAAAACTTACGAGTTATGTAAGGGATGAATGAGCTAGTATTAAAAATATTGAACTCTTGTATAACCGAATCCATGAAGTTGGTTTAGTTAGTTTTGACATTAGACTGGGAAATTAAACTCATGACAATAATATTATTCTGCTGGGGTAGGTGTTTAACCTGTTTATCACATTGCAGATTGCAGGTATCTCTTGTATAACTCCAATAATAGTTGCAAAGGAAATGTTACTCAATGAAATTTGCAAGACAGATTATATATCAGAGACCGACTAGATACAGTAGTAGTAGTAACAAAAAGTAGGTAATTCTACGTCTACCATGCAAACCTTCACTCTCTACCTGTAGCAATAAATAACATGATGTTTGCTATCTTCTTTCGTAGCCTAAAGCTATTATATTAAGATGAACGAATGAAGAATAAGCAGTCTTCTTTTCGTTCAATTACTTTTTAAAATATATTTAAAATTTACTTGAGGTATTAGTAAGCAGTCTTGTCCATCCAATTGGAAACTCAAGTACTCAACCTTGCTACAGTAACATGCACTCATGACTTATTTCCTTCCATTGACAGCTCACATAGTGAATACAAAGGGGTTTGCTCGTTTTCATTAATGAAATGTCATTTTATTCAACTCATATCCCCTTTTTGTCTAATATCTGCAATAATGATACCCTATTCGTTAAACAAGCTACTAGCTAGGTTCCTCATATTCTATAAGTTCAGAACGCGAGACGGACTTACAGAAGTCATACAAGAGCAGGAAGTACCATGACATTTATCTGAGCTCTACTTCCACTCATTTAATTTTACCATTGTAATTGTGCAAAGTAAATTTTCATTTTGCCAAATAGGAGGATGGTTTTGCAAGTAATGAATTGACCAAATGGGATGCTTGGAAGAAGAGCATGTGAATGACTTTACCTGAAATAGAACAAATTTAAGTGAAAGTTCTAGAACTATAGAACCCTGCAAACTTCAAAAGATATGGCAGTAATTTCAGTTGGTAGTTGTCAGGTAGGATTTTAAAACGCAATAAATAAATGATCTCGAAATAAAGTCGAGGATACGCGGAAGATTTCCATGTAGTAGTAGTAAGTAGGTTCTTGATATATTTATTACCTTATACTACATTTACTTCTCTTAACTGCTTACAATTACCAAGTTAATTATACCTAAGCATTATTTATTTACTCAATGTACACATCTTTGTACGCGACTTTCTCTTCAATGATTAATTATATTTTTGTATTGTTACATATGTATGTGCATCAGCTAAATAAATATAATTATGTGGGAGAGATCTCATATCTTTTATAATGTAGTAGAACTATTGTTGACTTGACTGTTAATAATAAAAACTTTAAAACCGGAACATAAAATAGCTGCACGGTATGCTCCTTGGAGTTCATTACAATTTTTACCAACTTTACGACAGATACGTTTTCACATATGCTTTGATAGGTTGTCTACACACTGCACAATTGGATAATGCGGTAGCGCAACGCGTACAGGATACAAGATGACCACAAGGGAGGAAAACTACCTCGACTCGGTTGTCCATGCAGATTTTACACTGAGTCACTTCACGAAGCTTCCTCAACTCTTCTTCCAGTTCCATTTCTGTAATTTAAACATAATAAATTACGTTTATTAATTGAAAACAAGCGAAACTTCATCAAACCACAATACAACAAGATAAAGCTCCTCACCCTGACCTTTGCTAGCTCCTGGAATCTGATCATCTGACGATTTGGCAGTACCGCATTCACCATCTTCTGCCTTTCTCCAGGGTTCCGATTTTTCTTGAGGTGGGCAGATTTCTGGGGTAAGGTTTACAGCAACTTCAGATTCAGCCTCTTCACCACTTTCCATGGAATAAGTAGAAATACTGTTGTCTCCGCTAGCAGATCTACTTGCTGGAGTCTTCTGAATGATCGAGAGACGGGTTGCGGCAGGTTCTTCATCTCCACTTCCACTCGAATGTTCGGCGGATGAATTTGAGCTGGCTTCGGATGAAGCAGCGGATCCTTGTCCGTTGAAGGATGAAGTATTCAAATTCAAATTAGCAAGGTACGAATTCGGGCGCGGTCTTGGGGCTGTTACTAAGTCTTCATCGTCAATTTCTTCATCGGATTCCGTGTCAGGATCAGATTCGTACTCGTCTCGTCCTAAAACCGCTTCTAGTAAAGCTTCAGTTGTAAGAAAAGGTTGACCAGTCTGCTGAATTTTTCTCTGCAGGGCACCTTTCACTTTCGCCAACTCCATTCCCATTTCTAGAGCCGCCTATGCAAAAAAGTTAGTAAATTATAATTTTGTCATCATTTAATGAATATGAAGTAAAATACTATAGATTTCGAACTTACTTGCACAACCGGGGTATCAATGAGATCACGGAGTTCCTGATCGGAAACTCTCCTTGTCGTGTGAGGCTGACTCATGCGGGGAATTTTACTGTAATACTAAAAAAATAATAAAACATTTAAAACTCTACGCCATTTAATACGAGTTACAGCCTACCCTATTTTTGTTAATATTCTAACCTGTTGAGGAACTACAGGTGGCTTTGCTTTGGTAACTTCCTTGACGTAACTATCTCCCTTGTTCAACACGACAAAGGAGCAATTAGGAAACCACCTAGCATGTTCTAACCAGGGGTCATCGGAAGTTTCCCAATTTCGAAGCCCACCGTCGCAATAAAAACATTTAACGTGGTCTAATCTTCCTATGTAGAAAAATCCGGCCTTTGCTAAGGTCTCTGGAGTTTGTCCCGACATAGACGGCCAATTCAGGTAAGTTTTCAACCTCGACTGTTCTGTAACGAGGTTGGAGTGTACAGGGCCGTTTCCGCATACTTGAATGGCTAAACTTGTTGCGACATCATTCATATTTCCATTTAAAGGCTGCGCTCCCCTTACCGATGCTACAATAAAGAATGTATGCAATAAGCATGGGAGTTCCTACTATTTCTTAAGACACAGCACTAATTCGTAACATCGATTAAACTACCTGGTTCTTGAGAGTGAGAAAAACTTCTGGAGAGGGGTGAAAAAGGTCCACAAACATCCACTCCCGCAGCTTCCTCTTCATCGCTTATTTGGGCAGCTTCGAGTTCTTGGCCAATTGAAATGTTGCCAACAGGTAAATTACAAACGAACGGACACCTTGGAAAATGCCTCCGGTGCTCTGTTAAAGGATGATCTCCCTCTTCCCACTCTCCAGCTACCCCACGACAAAACGAACATTGGACCTAGGGACAAAAATAATTGAAAAAACCAAATGTTACACAAACTCCAATATAACAAATTTTGTAATGCTAATCATAAATTAGTTTTAAAATCAATATCTCACCTTATCACCATCCTGGAGGAAAAAAAAGCCAGCTTTAGCGCACTCCTCGGGCTGAATAAATTGTACTGGCCAACCAGGAGGTTGTGAAAATGTTTCGAGTCTTGCACTCTCCGATTTTAACCGTTCGAAATCTCGACTTCGCGTATGAGGCTCCATCCTGTTAAGAGATAATTTACCAATTTAATTTAATTCTATAATCCTGGACGAAACCAAAACAATAAGTGCTTCTGGAAATCTTTACAACGTCTTCTACTTTACTTGAATCCTGTCTAGTCAATAACGAATTAAAGGAAAGGTTAATATTTATATAAATCACAACTGCATAAACAATTACGTCACTCAATTTCCAAACCAATTCCCAGCCAGAACTTGTTCTCTACTTTTCCATTCGTTTATCTAATACTGTGTACAAAATACGCCTTTGGAATACATTCGTAATCCTAGCTTGGAAAATAAACTTGTGGGGTAGTACACAGCAGCGTAGTGTAATCTGGTGACTTTATGATTTTGAAATAGGGATAGTTAAAAAGTAATCAATGTCTGCTACAGCGAAGATAAATAAAAACAACGTAGTAATATTACTCATAACCAAAACCAACTAAACTAAAATTACCTTTGATTCACCATTCTACTCACTGGCTCAACAACGGATCGACTTCCTGAGGGTGTCCCCGATTTAATCATTTTGCGACACTCCTTCAAAATACTTCTAAACTTGGGAATTTTCAGAGAATTCCACCAGCGGTTTGACTTTTTCTTGTTAGTAGACGTTTTTAGGCAGTAACCAATGATGATAATGCCATCAATCTTTTCAGTGTACTTTTCCCTGTTGATTAAAACAAAAATGAAGAAATAAATTTAATAATTTATATGCCAACCACTTTACATTTTTCAAGTTCCAGCTTATGACTAATGCAACTAACCAGCCTAATTCTATAGTTGACAGGATACAAAGGGCACTATTACTCTGTAATCACGCGTTGTGATTGGTTTGGACATAACAAATAAAATCTTAAGACTTTAGACAACAGCTTTCAACATCCTGTCTTAATCTTTGTGCTTTGTGTGTAAGTTTGATTCGGACTGAAATATTCCATGAATTTACCAAGCCAAGCCTTAGTCAATAAATTGACTTATAGAAGCTTTAAATTTTAGAAATAAAGATAAGGACGGTTTATGAATGAAATGCAGCAAGGCAGCAACCTTTATCCCCATCCCTCTCCCATGTACTATTTTCTAAGCTGAATTTTCTGTCCCACTTTATCTCACACTAAATCCAATGGTATCAAAAAAATTATGATCCTTTCTTCATCTGACCTAAAAAAACGGAATAATTTCTTTATTATAGAATATGGTAGGTTAGCTACTACAGTCCAGCCATAAGAAGAGAAGCACTTAAATGGACTGATTTTAATACAAGTTGAAACTAACTTATCAAAGATAAGTATCCATCCCTAAGTATAGTTATCGCAATCCCCAGCTTCAGTTATCTCCACCACAAACGATTATAAAATTAACAAGGTACCTACTCTATGTAATGGATTTGAAAAGGCTAAACCGTCAATTCTACAGAAAATGGAGAGAGAGGTTCCAACCAGTTTGATCAGTTTCTGCTTTTTCACCGGACTTTAGGTAAACCCACCTAACTAACGTTGGTTCCATTTCACAAGCTAACAAGCCTTTATAATTATGTACATAAGATAAGGGATAAAATGCCAATGCTAGAGCCAGGCAGATAGCAAAGAACATCGATTTATCGACCCACGAGCAGACATCTGCTTCGATCGATAAATTATGCAAGGAGACGCAAAAATGGAATTCCAAGCTTTGTTTAGAACTCAACTTCAAAATAAATGCACTATCCTTATCATTTTAGATTCCTAAGATTAGAAAATGCACAAATTAATTACATGCAACTACTACAACTGCAACCGCAGCTCAAATGAATGACAGGAATGAATTGAGTATACATAGCTTCAAAAACAACTAAAACACCAACAAAGTATCCATCCTTTCCTTACCTATTATTAATTAGGACGACCCTTCTTATTTCACTGTTTTGTTAAGAATAATTGAAGATGTAATCCGTGCTATTTGTACTGGGAGGCTGACATGAATTAAACTAATTCTTCACTCTTTCACAAAATGTTAAAACTGGATTCGGCAGAAGATGTTGGGCCCAATTGAAATATTTTATACAGCCTCGCCCTTATCGTTCCTTCCTTATCCTTTTTTCTGACGTCTTTCCCTTATCTTAATCCCATTCGTTTCAACAGTTTCTCCTCAAAAATCCTCTCGAATGATGCCAATTACACTTGTTTAATAAAAATCCTCCATATCTTTAGCACAGATTCCAACTCAATCAGCAATTCTTATTCAATCTTCGGCCCCTAAAATAATATTGACAAATCTCGGTTATAATAAATCAATTAACTACATCACATCTCTCAATTAAAAATAGCTTTGACCCTTCCTTGACCTTTTTTCTGCTTACATAAATAAAATGCCAGTTAGGTGGGTTAGCCAGTCTACGTCAATAGCGTCACATAAACATAGAAGAACTCTTTGTCCTCATCTACTATTAAAAAAAATACTTGACTAAAAATTTTGTAATTCGAAACTCAAATTCGAAACCTCTAGAAAGAGCAAATAAAGGCTGAAAAAGAGGGTTTTTTTCAAAAAAAAAAATTGAAAAAAATTACATTGCTTGCACTAAAATTTTTGTAATTCTCAACAAATTCCAAACCTCTGGATAAGAGTAAATAAACGTAAACGAGGCAGAAAAGAGGTAAAAAACCACGAATCTGGGACTTTTTCCCCGAGTTTTTTTTTTACGACTTCCGAGCTTTTTTTGTCAAATTGTCTTTTATGTAAAAGTAATGAACTGAAGAACATGAAGAGATCTTCACATCTCTTTATTTTTAGAACCTTTTTTCTTAATACAAAAAAAAGTAGGGACTGGCTAGGCTACTTATGGGTTTCCCCCAAGTAAGTTAAGGAAGATAGAATGGAGATAAAATGCCAGTTGTTGAAATATTCCAAGTTAAACAATGGGAAAGTAGGATGTTTGTTGGAGACTTACTTGGACTCTACATTTCTCCAGACAACGCCTACAAGAATACTGAACACTTTCGAACCTATTTTAACTTATGTTTTAGAGGAAAAATTGGGTTGTAATAGCCGTCCTCTATGCAAAATGGCGATTTATGTTGGGAAACTCAAAACACAACGTACATATAGTAGGATTTTAGCCTTCTTCGGAGGGGTAAATAAGCTGTAGTAGTAGTTCTAGTAGTAGTAGTTGTTGTAGTAGTAGTAGTAGTAGCAGTAGTAGCAGTAGAAGTAGTCGTAGTAGTAGTAAAGTGTTTTATGTTGCGTTGTTGGGAAAAATACTATAGAAGTTGGTAGAAATAGTTGAGTAGTGGAACCCCATTGGAATCCCCTTCTCATTCAGGACAACAGGCAGGCAAGAAAGGGCCACTTTTATGATGCGATACATAGAAACTTTAGTATAGACAAAATATCAGTTTTGTCTATGAAACTGTAGCATTGCTTTGCTTTGGTTAGATGAGCTTAGTAAAAGTTGGTATGTCTATGTCTGCGTTTTTTTTGTGTGGATATCAAAAATGCATGCCCCTTTTGCCTGTTTGATTAAGCTAAGCTGCCTGTAGTTTTTGTAGAGTTGCCATTAACTTAAGAGTGAGTAACTATATGTCCTAACTACTGGGAGTGAGAAGTAGCCTTGTACTATGGGATTTTATGAGTTAGTTGCTTACAGAATTAACAGAATGCTATGGATGCATGGAGATTGGGATTTTGTGTGGCTTTTTATGGTATATGTATGCTTGTGATGTGAAGTTAGGCGTAGAAGAGTTTTTTGGGGTGCAGAAGGGAAGATGGGCTATTTTGTTTGGAGTTATTATATGTGGGATTTGGATTAGGATTAGAGATCAGAAATATTTTACAGATGAGGTTCGTACTACGTTTTGGGCTTTTGGGAAAGGCTTACACTTTTTTATGGGATTGGGAATAGGATACTATAAGGGATGGAGTTGATAAAAACTAGTGAAACATTCCTACTTTCCTACTGCAACTTTATTCCAAACAAGCCAAGAAATGTAATGCTTTTTTATGAATATGGAGAGGCTTATTAGGGGTTGCCTGAGGGTGGGTGTTTTTAGTTGGGTTTATGCTGCATAACGTAGGATGTTGTAGGATTTTATGAAGGGATTCTATTGTTGAAAAAAGGATGAGACTTTGCAGGGCTTGGAGAAATTCCTTGGCAGGTTTTTTTCACAATGAAATAGGAACTTTAGCTGGACTCTGGGATGGTATTATTTCCAAGAGAGTCGAGTAAAAAATTGAGTAGGGACTAAAATGCAAATGTGATGGATATTATTGGGCTTTAATAAAATTGTAATCTGGATAATTCAAGGTAACGATGAGGTTTACTACTTTTAATTTTAGTTTACGTTTAGTTTATCCAGAATTTAATAAATTGGTTGTATCTCTACTTTAGTTTTATAAAAGGTTGAATAGTATGGAGTTTTGTTTTATGTTTGGTGTATGATTTCAATCCCATATGGCAGGGATAGATGGGCATATTCACTTTCAGTTTGCTGCTAATTACAAATGGAACAGGATGTGGATGTGATGTGATGTGATATGAGGGCGGATGGAAAGGGGTGGCTATGAAGTACTTGAGATTTATTTTGTGAAATGATCGTTACTTTATTCATACAGTTCCAGTTCTATCTGTATGAATTCGTTAGATATTTGTTAAGGATTCATAACAAAAGTGTTTATTATTATGTTGCTTCTCAGTTGAAAGGGATCAGTCAATGCCAGCCTGCAAGCTATTTTTTGAATAGATAATATGCTATTTTATGTGATGCATGGCATATCTCACTTAGTTTTTGTTCAGTGAGAATTAATTCAATGGCATATAAAATTTAAGCAATCAAAAATCTTTTATTTTTCTTGATTCTTATGATTCAATTATGATTCAAAGGATATGATTATGACCATTTGGATATGGAATTTCACTATTTCATGGGAATTTATGATTTTATGCGAGTTTTCTTGGTCGATTTCTCCAGATTTCTAGTCCAATAAGTAGGACATCTTTTGATTTGGTTGACTATCAGGGTTGTTGTTGGGTTTGGGTTTTAGGTATTGGGTTGGGCCAAGAAAGATTGTCTGGAACTTTGTGAAAGTGAAATAGAACAAAACTGAACTAATGGTATTCTGGTGGAAGGAATTTAGAAGTACGTGACGTTTATGTTGATGGTTGAATGAAGTACGAGCAAACAAGAGATCAATATCTAAATGCAAATATACCAAGAATTACAGAAGAAACGTTTTCGTTTCAATGGAAAAACTATTTACATTCAGCTTTCTGTTTTTGTTTTGAGGCAAATAGTAAAGTTCAGGCCTGTGATCGGCGAATTGGAAAGAGTATAAGAATGGAAATAGATGGTCAAATAAAGCTCTAATTTCTATTTATTTCAGCGAATGTTTATCCATTATGATTTCCAACCTATTGTGAATGAAAATGTGAAGACTTATATTTGGCAAAAGAAATGGCTTATTATTTCTATTTTCTGACGATTCATTAAAGTAAATGCATACATTAAAATACGTTATGCTATCGAGTTGGAAACTACACTTTTAGTGAACTTTGCCTTTGATTATGATAGGTTGTGTCGTGTCTGACTAATTTTTATCAAGTATAGATAGAATAGGAGTAAAGCGAAGATGGGGATGGGGATATTAAATTATTTACAGTAAACAGTAATATAAGACTTGAATGAAATTCTCACGCTTGAATTCAATCATTCGATCATATTTAGTATTATTGTAATCCGTTTAATATAATCACTAAAAATTCAAAGACTCACTTTTAAAATGCATGATAAAAGTATCGCATTACAATTACCAAGAGTTAAATTACAATGACTTATGAATGGGAATTTAAGGAAAAGTAAAGTAAAGTATTTACATAAACTCCCAAGCATTATACTGCCATGTCATGCCTCATGCATGCCTATAGTATTGTAAAATACTAAAAAGCAATAAATGTACAGTGATTTGGTCAATAGGAGACTTGCAATCCGATTAAGATTAAAGTTTTACTGATTAGCTCTTAAAGTTTGTTACGGAGAAGGGTGACTCATCTATTTAACTTAGCAAAAAGTGCAGTCGTACTCAATGGAAAGTCGTATATTGTTTAATAGATCTTGTGTTCTTAACTTAAGCGTAAAGCTTGAAGATAATGCAGGTCCAAGTTTCAGTATGCTATTTTTCTCATGTTTCTTACTGTTCAATGATGTCATTTTTTCAGAGTTATAATTTATAACGACCAAGAGAATGAAGACATGCAGTTGCCCATAATATTCTTTGCCTTTTACAATCTTTCTCAAGATTCAGTTTCTTGTAGATGATGACGAAGGTCCTTGAATAAAACGTTTGGTAGATGCCCAAACAAGATACAATCTAACAAGCTAGCAAACAAGTAATATCTGTAACAAAGTACCTGTGATGTGGCTTGATTGTGAGCTATGAAGATTCGTTAAGGGTCAACTTCTTTAATTTTTGTAATTGAAACGATTTAATCGACAGAGGACAGACTGGGTACTATGCTTATGCTTCATGAGTTTAAACTAGTTAAGGTTAAATATGTTAGAAAATGGCTTTCACCGTTTAGTCATATTCATGGAGAGGCTAGACTAAACTCCATTTTTGAACCTCGACTTCAGAAAAGTTGTACACTTTCCAAATTCCTGATTCCTGAATGTAAAATGTTAATAAAAAGTATTTTTAAGACGAGAAAGACTTGAAGCGAGTTGAGATCTGTCGTCACAATTTCTTCAGTACGGGTTTGAAAAACAATTAGCTGAAATCTTTATAGTATACTAAATTTTTTATAATTAGACAAATGTACAAATTGGCTGGCTAACTACGCTTTACTTTTAGCAAAAATTAAACTTGACCTGTATCTGAACATTTTTCTTTTTGGTCTCGCTATTACGTATATTTGAAATCTATTCTTATTTATTTTCAATATAAAACCCCTACTTCCCGTTTCAAAAGATGGTTTCTTGTTTAAAAGAATGTAAACTACTATATGCTTTTCAATAAATTTGTATGCATGCGATACTCTTTTACATAGGTCAGTTTTTGTGTGCAACTCATCAATTTTCCCAAATATCACTGTCTGTTCCATGATATACATTGCTTTTATTTTACAATTCATCTTTATCCTTCTTTCCATGGGTCATTTTACCATCTTTTGCGTCTATATTGGTTAACTCGTCCCAAACGGCCATTCGATCCTTAATATCAGTGTCCCAGACTCCTGTGTTCAATGATATCTCGAAGTATTTTATAGGTTTCTGTCCTATATTTTCAGGAACTGATTCCCATACAGAAACGCCTCCTTCCCATAAAGTCTTTGGAACCCTTTGAAGAATATGTCCTTTTTAGCCAAAGATCAGACAAATGTTTCCAAAATTGGCTTACAAATTTGTAGCAAAGTCCACCCAAAGTTGTACGAATTTCTTTGAAAATTCATAAGGTTCTATACTATCGTCTTTGGTGTATTCGGGCGCTCCGTAAAATCCATTGAAAAGATATTGCATGTCGTCTGAAATTAATGGGGTTCATGGTAAAATTAACTGCACACGAATTAACGCTGCTAATTTTTAAAGGATTGATAAATTATATGGCATACCCAAATGACCTACTCCTGAAAAATAAATATTCCGATAGGTTTGAAATGATTTTAAACTGCTCACAAAACAAAATCTCACTAAATTTGGGAACAAACCACTCACCATACTCCCCTTCGATTCCCCAATAAGCTCTTAAAAGAGTGGGGTCACCTCCAGGAAATGTAAAAACATACGGATAAACCTGAGAGTATTTTGCATGTAATCTTGCAGATTGATCAATCGGATGGATGAAATTTCTATCTGAAATTAAATCGGTGAGGCTTTGCCAGCTTTGCTCGCCAATTTCATCATCACTAAAGTAAACATCGTATATTCTTTTGGAGATCTTGTCCAATCGCTTCTTGTCATTCGTAATGTCTTCGTAGCTGAATATTGCTGGAGCTATCTGCTCCCAATTGTCGTACAGGTCTGAGGTCAGGTTTTGATTCAAGATGACTGAAAATGTAATTATTCCCAAAATTGAAAAATCAAACCAGAAATTTCAGTGGAAATTGTATGCTAACGCTAAGACGCTTTATGGATTTACTAAGAAAGCTTAAGCGTATACTATACCTAGCGAAGAGAGGGATACTCCTTCATCTTCGGTAAATCCTGTTATCCAAGGAACTTTGTTGATATTTCCTGATTTTAGTAATTGGTCTGGAGATTCAGGAAGAAAAACCTTTCCATACTGAGTTCTTCTATGTGGACAGCCAATTTTAGGTTCGACGGAAACGGCAAAGAAGTTTAAGATTGGAAGATCTCCCCAATTCTGTAACAGTATGCAACAGCATCAGCGTTGTATCCTTTATAACCTTACATCTCTATCAAAATGCATTTGCAGTTTTTGAATTTTCGAAATAATTATAGTTGTCATTAATTGTTTAACCTTAAATTGCATATGAGCTTGCAGGATTTCCTCAGGAGATTTTGTTTTAATGCAACTGACCAAGTCTTTGGAAGTTGTGGTTGGACATTTTAAATACTCGCCTAAAGTTCTTGCATGCTTTAAGGGATCTAGTTTCAAGGACCAATCACTAAAAACCGTCCCGCTGTGGGATATTGCGGCTCGAAACAATCCTGCAATTAACTGGCGTTATAACGTGTTGAAATTACTTAAATAATTTAACAATTAAGATAACTTTTACCCTTGCTCATTGGAGAAAGTAAATGGAACTGAACAGACGCTCCACCAGCGCTAGCTCCAGATATAGTGACCTTGCTAGGATCTCCCCCGAAGGCTTTTATGTTTTGCTGTATCCATTCTAAAGCCAAAACTTGATCTTTCATTCCCAAATTCGCTGGTACTTCCCCATCACCCGTGTTCAGGAATCCTGTTTGAAATTCATAAATGTTCAGAATTTTGAAACCTCTTCGCAGCCAAAATTAACTGACTAAAAGCTGTGCATCATATAGTAAACTGGCTATTAAACCCAACCCAAAGGTCCTAATCGGTAATTGATTGTGACCAGAACTACGGCCTCGTCCATGAAATACTTTGCATGAAAATCATCCGATCGACCTGTTTCAAACCCTCCAGGGTGTATCCATACCATAACAGGAAGTAGATTTTGAGTTGGCTTCATTCAAGTTACAAACATTTACATGATTCCCTATCCAATGCATAATTTATTCGGTAAACATCTACTATTTTGCTAATTTTTGGCATACATTTGCACTAAAAACGTTCAGGAAAAGACAATCCTCATCTCCAATAATGGTTTTGGACAGCATGTCAAAATGGGGACACGCGTGACCATATTTTGTGGCATCTTTACTTCCTGTCCACGATGGATGGAGTTCAGCAACCTAAATGTTTCAAATTTAATAACAAAATGGCTTTGTCCCTTCCTGTTTGCTCAGGGCCTAATTCTTTAATTTGGCTGGCATTATCATTTTTATCCGATTAAGTCCAATAAGTAGTCAATATAGCACTACTATTATAAATTCTTTTTTGCAGTATGTCCGCTTTACTTTACCTCAAATCTGTCCGGCTTTTTTGCATACGGAACTCCCAGGAAAGCGTTATAAGTTCGGCCGTTTCTAGAAGTCAGTACAGTCCCTTCTAGTTCCCCATTTGGGGTTTGCACATTTAACGACGCTACCCCATGAAACCCTAAAATTAGAAGTATCAGGGTGCCAAACCCTCCAACCATTTTCATTCTTCCAGTTCTTCTAAATCCACTTAATTTTTAGGAATTATTGTTTGAAATTTAACCAATATTTTGTTATTCAGATCAGAATAAGTTGCAGAATATTTTTCTAATCTGAGGTTTACTATACTATCTATTGAATATTACAGTTTACCTAATTTTTAATACGAACCCTATCGACTACAAAATACTACTTGCTTGACATCGAGATCTTTGCCATGCTTTCATCTTATCTTTATCAGTTTAATTCAGACAAGCGCAGCACTCTTGTACCAAATATACCTCTTGCAGTTGCAGGCTATTTTGCATTTATTTAAAATTATATATATATATATACAATCCATACATCCTGTCCTGTAGTTGCTATTTAATTCTGCGGATTTTAAGGTCGAAATTAGCATGAATCGGGTTAATATTAGGTTTAGGGTGTTAGGATTCTAGAGGGACTGTAATACGATGATATAGGTATGAATGATACATCTTCCCTATAAAATATCATGGAATTCATCATTATGAGTCGTTTACACACGTCTTATTCGTCGTAGCATTGATCCGTCTTATCAATCTTTTTTTTTGTTGAAGAAATCCTGACCTTGTGCAGACAGAAGTTTACATTTCCTATAAGAAGTCAGTCACAGAGAGAGTTGACAAATTAAATCAAAGTATTTTATAGCTTTTGGTTTACTCAATCGAATAAATAATGAAAGCATGAAAAGCTCTCATTGTATTCTATGGATGGATACGTCTTAATTAAGGCAATTGACAGTACATTTAGATGGATTAGCTAAACTATTATATTATAGCTCTCTCTTGGAAATATTCTTCATTTTTTGCATGCATGGTTATAGAATTCTTCGGCTAACTTATATGAATTTCGAGGAATTATTACATTTACACACTTTATATTATGCTGCGTTATGTGGGTGGGTGTGGTGGTTATCTGCAAAAACAATAAATTCTACGTATGGATTGCCTCCATCCATGCATACATGCAGGTCATTTAGCAAGGAGTTTAGGCTTGGATACTTACTGGTACTGCAGGGGGCTTTTGATCATTCGAAAGTCCATAAAACCTTAAATTCTTAGACTATTTTTGAAAGCAATTATTAAAAAAAAAAAATTAACAAGGTTATATTCGTGTGGATTGATTGAATCCCGCAAGCCTTGAAAGGTGATTGACTGACATTTTACTTATAAAAACGGACAGTTATCATTATCATCAATACACAAGTATTTTATCTGGGTGGGAAGGAAAGGTTCCATGCATGCGTAGCTATTAAGGATACTTTAAAATGACTCTCTCACTAACTATTGATAATGTTGAATGGGAATACAGAAATGGGATTTTGTGGACCTTAGCAGCATCAGCATCCATTCATCTATGAACGAACCGGATGATATAATACGATTGGAGAAATACGGACGGTTTATCGTTTTGTTAGGGATTTGGGGTCTAGAGAAACCGTACCGTTAGCGGAGGATCTTAAAAACTTTCGCTGTTTCCTTACAAAACTGCATAATTTTAAAGATATAGAAAAAAGCATTAAAAAAATCTACAGACGAGCAGCTTCAGTTTTTCTGAATTTATTTTATCGCATCGTCAATCGTCATTCGTCAAACCTGCAATTGGCATCGCATTTGGTATTACATATTCCTGCTCCTGGCTACATTTTATTGTGTATTCTTGTAACAACAAACATATAGAAAAATAAATGCAAATAGTATATTATGTTCAACATTTTTGCAGGATAAAATACTTGTGTATTGATGATAATGATAACTGTCCGTTTTTATAAGTAAAATGTCAGTCAATCACCTTTCAAGGCTTGCGGGATTCAATCAATCCACACGAATATAACCTTGTTAATTTTTTTTTTCAGAGTAATCCAGTCTGGGATTAGTATCGTGAAGATCTTGATATTCCAGTTTAGCATTCTGCTCATCTTTTTGCACCAAGATGTCAATATAATGTTACGGAGATGGTGATGCATTTGCAGTTAATTATGATGCAATCTGAACTATGTTTACGACAGAAGAAATGGATTAATAAATCCGATTCCTGTAAGAAATATGAAACAGAGAAGGAAAGGTTCCATGCATGCGTAGCTATTAAGGATACTTTAAAATGACTTGTTCCGAAGAATGATTGCTCATTTAACGCTTTGTATTTTCTAACTCTCTAAAGGTTCGTAGATTTTGCTCTTGTTGCTGTGAGAAGGAAACTTGTCCTGAACCCGATAAGACAAAGACAACCTAAGCTTTAAAAAGGTCATTTTAGCAGAAGTGTGACGAGAAATGTGTAGTGAAACGCTGCAGGAGGAGTTGAGCCAACTTAAAAAATTTTGTCATACAAAGATAAGCGATTCGAAACTAATCACTTGTACAAAGGCCTTGGTCCGGGTAGAGATAAAGTAATTTTTCTGCTTAATGTTAAAAAAAATGGGATTTGTAGCGTGATAAATGACTGTGACGTTGTTGATCTGTAGCAAATCAAAGATAAAATCTCTAGTGGTCATACTCCAGTTTCCTGAAGACTATCCCCAGCATGAATTGTTGGTTGAGCTCAGGTCTAAAACGCTCGATGATAAGCTGCTCGACGGTCTCACTCGAGTTTGTGACGAAGAAGCTAGAAAGTATTTAGGTATGCTCAAAAAAATAGTCTCTTTGGTCAATAGACATTTTCAATTATTGATAATTATTCTGAGTTTTCTTTTCAGGAGAACCGCAGATATTTTTGGTACTTAAATTTATCAGCAAGTTTATTGATGACAATTCACTTTGCTGCTGTTCTAGTGAGATTTTAAGAATTAAACGAGAGCTAATCACAAAGGAGGATACTATAAAATTAAAACAGAAAACGTCTATGATAACACTTGAGCTGCAGGAAGGAGCTTATTTTTACAACTGTTCCATTTCCATTCCTAATGAGTATCCTGAAAGTCAAGCTGAGTGAGTGGGCTAAGTAATTAAGTCATTACATATCATTAGTAAACTAGATAGACGATAGATAGTAAACGCTGAAGATTTTTTTTTCAGAATCGAGACAACGGCCTCGAATTTTCCAATATCATTTTCGAAAGTTTTTGTAGCTCATGGAAAGGAAATATCTCGGAGGTGTGTCGAGCCTCCTTTAAATAAAAATCTTAAGGGAGCTGGGCAATTCAAGCCGCAACCTTCTCTATTTCCGGCATCTACTTTTCTTATACAACATGTTCACAAATATCCGACTGAAATTTGTCCCTATTGTAAAGAGCGATGCTTTCCAGAGGTGGAATTAATGCTGTTAACTTACCGTTTTCAATTACCTTAAAAAAATAACTGAGCCTAGCCTTGATATTATTTTGCAGAAGCCGCAGAACGTAATTCATGACGAGGGCCATGATCTCCATGTAGAAAGATTACACTGCGGACATCTGTACCACCTTGGGTGCTTAATTAAATATTTAAAAACTCCACCATTTACGGGTAATTAGCTAACCTAATCATTATCTATACATAGTGAGCGTTATAATAGATCTGTTTGTAAAAGTAATATCATATCCTGTTAATTCTAGGTGGAAAAAAATGTCAAGTTTGCCAGAAAGGAGTTTTTCATGATAAATATAAAGTATCTCCTGCCCTGGCTGAAGCAAGATGGGCTCATCAACAAGCTAGACAACGAGAGATTGAAGAAGTAGTGGATTTTTTATCGTAAACTATTTTAATTAAGTGAATAATTAAGAAGTATTAATAAATTGATCGGACAAAAACAACAAGCAATTATGCATAAGCCCTGTCCAACTATGCATAACCACAAAAAACGTAATAAGTTCATTTTTAGTAACTAATGAGGTAGTACACAAATAGCCAGCTAAAGTTGCAAAGGTTTTCAACTCTTCTGCAACTCTTCTGCTCAGTTCCAGGTTGCTAAACTTTTCTAAATGCAAATTTGACTTCCTTTCCTCAGCATGAATTTATCTTTCAGTATCAGTTTCGCAACTTTAGTAAACTGTTGATGGTAAAAGCAAAAGTTAGTTTAAGTATAAAGTTGATGTGGTAGTTTATAATTTCTTGATTATAAATGTAGACTAACCTGTGGAGATTCCAGATATAACTCACGTAAGTTGTTAGAAGCTTTAAGTGCCAAATACGCAGTGACATTCGTGACTTTACTTGTAAGTCCATTTAGTTCAAGCAAGTACATATCTGAAAATTTGTTGAATCGCGGATTAAATATTGTAAGTGCACTTTCCACTATAAACTGTATGCGTTTAAATTTAGTTAAATAATTACTTTTTAAGTTAGTTAAAGCTAATCCCGTGACATCTCCAGGCTCACGTTTATAGCTGTTTTGTTTGTTCATTCTGGCACACGCTTCCTTGCTGATTCCAGTAAAGGCAAAATCAGTAACCTGGTCCAGATTGGCTTTAACCACAAGTTCTTCCAACAAACCCAAATTTCTTATAATTGTCTGAAAATCTACATCAGTAAGTTTTGGAGAACTCTTCACACCGTCGGGCCGAACTCTAACATCCGCTAGTAATAAAGCGGTCAAGTTTCCGAATTTGGACACGATTTTGGGAACTTCAAAAGATGGGAACATCTTTGCCTTGTTCCTAATATCTAATGCTCTAATTTCAGACATATCTGGCATTTTACTGAGGAGATCAATAGCATACTGTTGCCCGTTATCATTAGGACGGTCATTGATAATTTTCAAATCCCTGAGAAGATATTTACAATAGTCAAATTTCGGAACACCATCTTTGCCGTTGCTTTCGTTCAACACAATTGTGCCTAGTAATGCGATAGTAGAACTGGACGGGATAACCTTTATTTTCCGCATATCATTGGGGCACATGACCGTGTTCTTCCCGTCTAAGTTTACTCGGCCGATTATAAGGTTCTTCATTGACTTTTGTGAAAATTGAGCAACTAGTTTCAAGGCTGCAGGATGCGCTTTAATGCTTCGTACCCTCATATTATATTGGGTAAATCCTTCACCACTGTATTGATAGTATGCTGGGATTCCATTAGGCAGCAGCATTTTTAATTCAACCAGCGACAGACGCGAATAATTCTTGAGATTTAGCAAATCAACTACCATCGGTACTGGAGAACGCATATCAAGGATATCATCTGATATAGGAGTGTCCGTTCGGCCTCTCTCTTCACTGCTGAAGACGATGGATAAGGCCATCAATGTATCTTGGCTGCGTTGAATAAGTTTTTTGGCGTTTAGTGTCAACTTACTATCCTCCCCAATTTCATAGTTTTTAAACAAGCAGTAAACTGTGGATAAAGTGATTCTAAAAGCCTCCAGTTGGTTCAGAACAGGAGATGCGGTTTCCAAAACAGCGAGCAACAAATTGGTCAGATGCAGATTACATACATTCAAATGCAATATCCTTAATTTACTTTTATTCTTTGAGGATGTCAATCGACTTCTATGAGCAGCAGTTTCCTTCCAGCAGATGATGTCTCCTCCTCCCTTTTGATGATGTCCTACTGCAAAGTTTGCGCAAACATCGTTTTCGGCAAAGAATTTTTCCGAAATAATGTAACTCAGTTCCTCCATTTTTGGTAAGCTTGTTATTAAGTTGTGGAACGTTTTAGATGAAAGAAGACAATTGTATACTTGGACAAACACGATTGTGTCTCGGACCTCGGCTGCTCTCCAGAACTTTTGAAATTGCATTTCTCGATTGATGCCTCTTAACATAATATCTGGCCAACATAATGTGTTATCTGCACAAATCAGCTTTTCAGGACATAATGGCTCTGCTTCCGGCCCTATAAATTTACCGTCCACCAGAAAGCAGCCATCATCAGTCCACCCATCACTTTCTTGAACTAAGTTGTTCAGAAATTTTGACATCTCACGAATCAATTTCAAATCAGTGAAATTCAAATAGCCCAAAATCTTGACCCACGCTTCTTTCTATAATACAAAAACAGACAAATGAGATAATATTGTAAATATAGATTGGGTTAACCCTATTACGGAGATATTACACACCGGTAGACCATAGTGGAGTGGACTAGTGGGAGCAAAAAGCAACGAAAGACGCTTGAATTTTAGTTGATCGATAATGGCACAGTCCAAGTTAGTCTGACAAACGGCATCTCTCTCCAGATCTGCTCGACGCTTAGTAGGCGATTCCATTGCACCATTTACTGAACAAGCCCGTTTAACTACTCCAACCTTGATGACTTCTTCTAACGGCACTCGAACTATTGAGAAAATATAATTCCACTTAATTGAGCATCATTTTTATTTACAATAATATGGCAATGGATCACCTAACGTATTAAACGTACAGTTTATTACTACTTTGTAAAGTAAACGCCACGTATAAAAATGGCCCACTCACTGCACATTAGTACACTAGTACACATTATACTTACTACAATAATTACATGAATTTTCCTACAAAGTTGGCAAAATCATGGTTCAAAAAGAGAGAATGCGAGGCTGCGAATTGAAAAGGGAAGTTGGCAATGTGAGATTGTGATTGATAAATACTTAAAATCAATTTGGGAATAAAAATAGAAAACCACTGATGAGTGATGATACTGCACAAGGGAAACTCATTTTTCATACACAGCACAGCAATTAATATTGTGCCAAGATCACACTAGAATATTTCATTCATTTATCATTCATTCATTTAATATGATCAATATTGGACGACATATTTCCACTCAACTCTTATACTTGTTGTATGTATTTATAGCATTTTGTGATTCGATTAATTTTACGGCAAGCAGCTAGCGTTTTTAAGCTACCTTTTTTAAGGTACATACAAGAGAGATTAATATTAAGATTTACTTAGTTTCTCCCAAGTAATGAAGGCTTTTAAACACAGCAACGAGCAAACGATGTGAAAAAACTAAAAGCGATGGAAATCAGTAAATTAAAATTCTTTCCAAGGAACTAATACGGAGTTCATGTTCAAGATTGCAAGAAAGGGTTCATCGTACTCAACGTTATTTGGTAGACGCACAATTGACCCATCAACTTCAACTCGTTATACATTTACTTATCTTAAAAAGTCTTATCTAAGGTAATTAGTACATTCCATGCTTAATAATTTTTAGAGCTTGCTTGGAATGAGATCAGAATTGGCGTCGCATTCATTTGCACACTAGCTGAGCATTGTTTTGACATAAGGTCATTGATCATATATGCCAAAAGTATCAAACTTTTGCATACTAAGCACGAGGTTTTTTTTAACATTAAATACTAGAACAAAGATGAAAAAGAAAAAATTATGCGTAGATGTATTTTGTAATTAAAAACCAAGAACTACCCAAGTAGATATTTAGTTGTACCTGAGCGTTTCACCGAAGGTAAGGCCACTGATAAGCTCCCAGTACAAACGGTAGAATTCCCTTTGGACTTGGACACATCTTGAGTTTTAAATTCGAGTACATCTTTATCGTTTACTTCTGAAGCGCTTTCCTTCCCACATCCACAAACGGGTAGACCTACTTCCTTCTCATCGACCTGCGACTTCAAGTTACCATTGCTGACCCCAGAAGAAGTGGATTCCTTTTTAAGTACTGATGCTGACTTTGGATCAACTTTACGAACATCTTTAGCAGGTAAGTCAGGTGTGTACAGTTGCATCCTCTTTTTAAACCCTTCCTTCTCTACAGCACGATGTTGCTCGATTTCGATTTCTCTGAGGTGGTTAACAGCTTCAGCGATAGTACTTGTATGGAGAGCCAGTTCCTTGATTTGTGCAGCCATGTGGCTGACACTAAACAAACACGTAGACGATGTGTTCATTCCCACTGATCTGGTCTCATCGCCAGTAGCTTGAGGCTGTTTCACGGCAGGTACTACGTCACCTTCCTCCGCTACCTTCGATAATTCCTTCGAAGATGGTATAGTTTGTACTTTACTCCCACCGAACGTTACCCGCTTCTTTTTCCCACGGGAGTTTGGTAGGGCCGGGCTGCCGACCGAATTCGGTTTCTTTTCCATTTCTAAATCTAAAGAACAGAACAGTTAGGTTGAGCTGTTCATTACATTTAAATGGATGAATGACTAGATAATAGTAAGTTTGATAAGACAAACAAATTAACCTTAACCTTTATTCCAAGATGATGCAACGGATGAATTAGAATATTTCCGAGCTTATATAGAATTAAACACGCCAAGGGAAGATGGAGTCAATGTCAGCAGTAGTTAGCAGTGCTAGTAGTACACGATCAACATTTTATCCAAAAAATTCTGGACATTTTGAGAGCTATTCACAATAACAAAGGAAAGAATCAGTTACACATAGCTAGGTTTTAAAATTAATCAAAACTGCAATGGAAATTGGAAGAAATTGATGAATAAAACAGCAGACTTTATCACCTCGTTCACGCCGAATGGTCGCTTGGTCAGGTCGAGGTCAGAGGTCAAAGTCCGCCAGACTGGACAAGTCAAAATCAAGGTCAAGGTCACAAGGTCAAATAGATTAGATATCTCTTCTTGTGCGACCTACAAAAACAAAACCATGGGCATAAAATAAACAAACCACACTTTAAAGTTAAACTTTAAATCTTACCTAAACCAGTGGACGGTTTTAGTTTTAGTTGTTATCGTTGATAAGTTTTAAAACTTTCGAATGCAGCCTTTTCTGACTTTTTTCTTTGAATTTTTAATCCAAAAACTTTGAAAAAATGCCTGGATAAAAAACTGAAGGAAGGTTGCTTCATGGAGATTTCCCACGTGAGAAAAAGAGAAGCTAGAACCTAGCTAAGAAAAAGGCATAAAAAGAGCCCATGACGAGCCCATGTATAAAATAAAATGCATATAAAAATTAGTTCTTCGACCCAAACGTTCCCTTTGTAATTTCATTGCTTTTTTATTCATGGTATTTTACAGGTTATACAGTTTTTACATTTTTAGCCCATTCGAGGGCTATAGGGATTGCCGTGTCCGTCTGTCCGTCCGTCTGTCTCGGCACGATAACTTTCGAACAAATGATGCTACCAGTACCAAATTTGGCACAAAGGGTCACACTGGTTAAGTTTGTAAATGAGCCAAACCAAAAGACCCGTGGGGGTCAAAAAACCCCACTGGGTCATTAAACAGGCTAAAATTTGTTTTGCTAATTTTCCACGAAAATCACAAAAGTATGATTAGTTATAGTTTGTCAAAAATTGAAAGTAGAATGACCCGTGGGAATGAAAATGAGGGAAAAGAGGGGCCAGGGGTGTTGGGGCTGGCTCCGTGACCTCCAAGTTGAAAAGTAAGTTTCAAAAGGATAAATGTCTATAAATAATGCGTTGAAGCGCCCTGGAATGGGCTCTGCCAGCTGCACCCGAAGGTTTTTACATTTTAAAATAACTGCAAAAATGCGATGCAAACATCTTATCCAATTATAGACCCTTAATATTCATTATTACCGTAATTCCCTGACTATAAGCTGCGGTTTTTGCATAAAAATGATATTTTGAAGCATATTTAACATGGAAGAGATTAACATGGAAAGGATTGTCTGCGGCTTATTTAAGTAGTGCGGTCTATATGCAAGGGAATTGCATCATTTCGGTTCATCGAGATTTCTTGCAAAAACTGCAGGAGTATTTTGTACTTGAATCCAGTTTCTAGGCAATTTAGAAACTTTGGAAATTTTTTGTCATGATGTAAGTAAAAGTGGATAAAAAATCGATCCAATTCAAAGAACTTTTTCCTGATGCGTTTTGTTTTAAAATCCAGTTTTGTAAAAGTTGCATAAATCCAAGGGTGAGATTATAAAGAAAACACCAACTCTGCTCTAGCTATTGTTTTTTAAACCACAGTACCACCACAGTATTTTTTTTAAAAAAAGGTCACACAGAGAAAGGTTTCAAAATATAAGATATAGTGCTTGCTTATCAAAGCTTATCAATGCCAAGGCAAGCAAATGAAATGATGCAGAAGTTGCTGCAGCGAAAGCCACCCCGTAAAATGCTTAAGGACGTAGCCCTACAAATGTTCGAAGAGGAACAATGCTGTAAAATTTGTACAAGCCCCTTGACACTCCCACCCGCTTTGATTAATGGAAAGAAAAGTGGAATTCTGATTAAAAACGGACTCAGGATTAATTTCAGGGCTCCACAAAAGGACAACGAGCTCGTGGTTGCTGCCGTGTGTGGCCATATATTCCACAAATTCTGCCTTCGCCACTATTGCTACACTTATCAAAAGTAGGTTTTTTACAGGGTCTAGAAAACTGCTGAATCTTCTGAGTTTTTATTACAGGTTGTTTAGTCAATGCTAATGCTTTTTCTGTGCTAAATTGTCTACTTTGTAGAGGGGGGAATCATCCTACGGACAAGGTGGAATGTCCCGTTTGCTTTCAATTCATCAGTATGACCAAAGTGCAGAATATCGAGTTTAAAGCGCATTTTTGTAAAGGGACCACCTTGGACAAAGCTTGTAAGGTAGATGCTGCCATGAATAAAGAGCTGATACATCAAGTGTTGCAAGTTAAGGCCAAGTTTGCAAAACTTGAGGGCGCTTATGCAGAGGCTAAGCTTAAAGTTAAATCTTACAGGTAGGTAAAAGTGTTGAAATGCAGTAGTATTGCAGGTTGCAGGAGTATTTTTTATAAGTTGACTAATACATTTGGTCAATGCTTTATATTTTAGCCAACATGAGAAAAAGTTAATAATGCGAGAAAACTCGTTTCAAGCCAATGCAGATGAAAGGGACAAGCTTTACTATGAGATTGATCGGTGTAACCAATCCATTGACTTTATGCATGCTGAGAATGTCAGACTTGTGCGGATTTACTTGTAAGAATTACTGACTGCATTTGGGATCGTTTTGTCTTTTTAAAGATGATTTCTTTCTCAAAGATCCTTAATTTTTTTTAATAGATCTTACATGCAAGATTTACCATATGAAAAACTTCAGGATAAGAAAATCCCCCCTATGTTGATTCCATATTTAAAATTGATAATGGAAGATGACGTGTTGGCCCGAAAGTTTGGAGAGATTTTAAAACCCGTAGAGATGGATGGGGTTAAAAGTAACCCGGAGTTGCTGCTTGTAGAAATCCTTCAATTAGGTATTTAGGATATTAAGTTTCTGAACGAATTAAATTAGGCAATATAAATTCCTCCCCTGTATTTATTGTACCCATGCATACTCCCTTTAGCCCAACCTAGAGCCATGGAACTGGCAAGAATAAAATCTTTAGCAAATGATGAATTAAAGAAGATAAAACAAGGACCTGAAAAAATCAAGCCTAAAGCTCAGACTAAGCCTAAGCCAAGAGCAGTTCTGGTCAAAGTGGAACGTTCTTCCATCTCCCTTTTCTGCAAGTCTGACCTTTCTAAGGAAACTGTTGAAGATATAATGAGCCAGGTCAAGGTCCCTACCCGTGACCTGAAAGAGGTTCGGAAGCATGGTGGAGCAAGAACACGGGAAACCCTTATCAAAGGCTCAGTCTCAGAGATACAAGTTATATTCAAGGCCAACAAGCGCAGGGCGGAGACAGATCCGAACCCAATTAACGTTCTTGATTGCGATTCTGATATTTTTTCAATAAGAAACATAATTCCTCCAAGGAGATGCCGGAGCACGGAGCCAATTCTCATGAAAACTTGCAAAGGTTTACGGACCCTCATTGAAAAAGTTGGAGATCTTCGAGATGTGGAAGTTTCCGCAGGAGATCAGAAAGAGTTGCCCATCCAGTCTGAAGGGTTCCAAGCAAATAGCCAAGGAGATACTCAGCAAAGGTCTGAACCGCTTGCGGTACCTGCGAAGGTGAACCACTCCACACAAACCTTTATAATCGAGAGGAGAGATAACCACGAGTCTGTACAGAATCCAGGACGTTCCAAAATGGCTCAAAAAACTAATTCATGGATTCCAAAGGTTTGCCAAAACCAAGTCACCGCAACCAACTCCGTTATAAGTGACTACGGCCTAGAAAATTTTGGTGGAAGCAGTTCGTCCTGTTATACCAAAAAACATCAGTCCAAGTCCAGCGCTGGGTTCCAGCCGAAGATAAAAGGCTCTGCTTTTGACATTATATTCAACCGGATTGTCGAAGAAGATATGTCTGCTGCAAGATCCTTAAATGAGATGTCCAAGTTAGGTCTTAGAAATAGGAACAAGGTACGCTTCGAAGATCACGAGTCCAGTACATTGCAGGATGAGATTAAACGGTTAGTTCCACCAAAAACTAACCAGTATCAACGCAGAGGGATGGGAGATGATGACGCTAGGGTTGAGCCAAAATTACAGGTTACCGAAAAAGAAGACGAAATTAATGACTCTGATATTGAAGATGGATTCAAGCTTAGTGAAATAAGGGAGCCTAAGCCTAAACCCGTAAAGCAGAGCAATTTTAACCCCGAAGATTATCAGGATTCTGGAATTTTGCCTGGTCCGTTTACAAAACGGTATCAAGATGACTCTTCTTTTGTTAAAAACCAGCAACCACCATTACCAATACAACCTGTGTACTTGTCAAACTGGATGAATAAACTCCCATCAGCAAAACTTAGGATGAAAGCAGAATCAGCGAAGGGGACAATGTATTATGGAAATGGAAACGACTTGTCCACGCTCACAGCAGCGTCTTATAACAATTCAGCCCTTCCTCCAATAAATCTCAGTAGAGTCAAAAGTCCATGTGAACCAATGCAAATCTACACCCCATCCAAACCCCCTGTTACCGTGACTTTACCTCCTTTACCAGAGATCCCTTGTCATAAAGTACGACAAAGTTCTTCTAGAAATAATCTAAATCATCTCCAGGAGTGCATAATAGACATGCCGAGTTCACATGCAAGTTTAAGACCTCAAAACAGCAACAGATCAAATCGTCAGTTCAAATATAATCACAGCAATAGCAGCTTCCATCACCCACACCATCAAGCCCAAAACTTCCCCAATGTTGTTGATTATGACCATTACTATCCTCAAATGGCTTGCGAAGATTGGAACTGCACCCCAGAATTTAATAATAACACCCATAGAAGTAACAATACAAGCAATAATCGCTGCCCTCCCATCCTATCAGAAAGGGAGAGGAACGCTGATCAAAATCCACTAAACAGATTGGTCAGGGTTAGAAACCATGATAATATGTATTCAAATACCACCATCTCTTCTAATGGCTTGTACCTGAGCAACAGAAAAAGCCACAGAAGTCTTGGCAAACCTTCGCATATCCATGTAGTCGTCCAGCCCACTTTTTCAACAACACGACCGAATTCTTTACAAATAGCGAGTTGGAGATTTGCTAACTTTATACCACCAAACTACCAGCAACCTCATCAAGTCGAGCAGGATCCGTATCAAACCCCAGGACTCTTTCCACCGCACCCCCAATTACAATTCGAACATGCTCAACCGCAATCTTTTCACGGGAATGGTTGGCAACCACATGCACATTTACTGCATGAATCCTTTAGACCTACAGAAAGCAATCTTTATCCCTCTAGTCGTGTCATGCGAAGAGATTTATGCATAGATGAAAGAAATAATTCCCAAGATAACTTTCATCAGCAACAGCAACATCATCTTAGCAGTTGTGGATCGGATTTTTATCAGAATGTATCTTCAAATTCAACTCGTGGATTAGCTCATGTAGCTGGATTGGCTCAAATGTGCAAAAAGGTAGCTCCACCAGGCAGGTCCCTAAGGCAGAATGGACATCCAGTAGACGGCAAAGATAATTTCCTTAAGAGGAGTAGGAATCATTATCCAAGTCTTCGCAATATTCATTGTATCAATCCAACTCCAAGGCCCGAGGATGATGATCATCATCATGAGATTTTAAATCATGAAAGCCAGTTACCACTTTTGGAGTCATCAAGTACACTGATTGTCGTGGACGAACTTAACTATCCGCATCATCATTCTAGAAGGAATAACATCCATAAAAATGTAACTTTTGCTCCTGAACCTGAGCTCAATCGACCTATTGGATTCTTAAAACAGCAGAAACAGTTTGTACCTCCTCCAGGACTAACTCCGAGGAGTATTAAGAGAGCTAAGAGAAAATGTGAACACCCCTGAGGATTCATTTGTATTTTTATTAATATTTTGTTAAAAAACGCTCTAGAAATGATGAGAAAGAATGACAAGAAAATAAAGTTTGATAAAACATAAATGAGATTGCTTCGTTTTTTCATTTTTGTAAAGGCCGACCTTAGAATTATTTATTTTTATGTGTGCAAAGCCTTCAAAATGTTACCTTAAATGTAGCCAGCTAAAAGTAAGTGCTTTGGAATAATTCCTCAATAAATTTACACAATTAGTACAAGAGTACAGTAAAGAGAAAAGTTTTTTAATAGTAGTTTAGCTAAAAAGTTGAAAAGGCAAAGATACTTAGGCAAATGAGTTATGAGTAAGAAACCATCTCAAGTAAACTAACTTTGCAAGTTTAGCATGATCCATAACTCTATGTAGGATGCAATTTTTTTAGACTTTTTTTTAGCAAGAACAAATCCTTATTTAAGCCAGCACAGCGTGATACAATAGAAGACGAGCAATTGTAACTTGTAAGTTGTCTATTCGTCTGGTTGATCAGGATAAAAAATTGCAATAAAAAATCTTCCCAACTCAAAGGCTTGATATGCCGGTTGATCACTTAGCTTATTCTTGTACGATCATCATTTAAAGCTATCGAAGCTAGCTCAGAGATTGCTTTTGCACGACCACAATCAGAAATCACGATCACGCCCACCCACACCCATAAAGTGAATTTAAAACTGGGATATGACAGGCTGGACATAATTCATGATTTTAATCCAAGATATTATTGGTTTTTTGCCCAACATGCTAATAACCTCTTGCAAAGTCTATAGCCTATTGCCCTTGAAACAGGTCAGGCTTGTCCTCAGGTGAAGGAGGCTCTGATTATCAAAATGAATAAATTGATCTATCCCAAGCATTAATCCTTCCAGTTGGGATTTAGCTTCGGTAAGACCAAGTGCTCTCATACAGAAATAGTAGTATCCTATAACTTATTCTAAAAAGCTTAAGGTGGGTAACTCTCAGTTTAAGAAAGATTCACTTGATGATACAGTACAACTTTCAGGCGTTTTTACAGATAGAGGTTTTTCATGTAAATTTTGCAGAATGATGAGACAAGCCGGTCTATGTCTTCTCTTCATCTCCCTTACCTACGGGGTCAGGTCACACCACTACCCTGAGGTTAAACGAGATGAATCTGTTGTGGATGAGTACTATGGTATGAAAGTAAGGGACCCTTACCGATTCCTCGAGGACCCCGACTCCGAAGAGGTTAAGGACTTTGTCGAAGCTCAGAATAAGGTTACAGAGGACTTTCTCAGCTCCAAACCTAAAGTCCGGGATGAGATTTTGGCCAGGTTGACCGAGGTCAATAGCTATCCCCGGTATAGCATTCCTGAGAAGGAGGGATCTCGATATTTCTTTTATATGAATACTGGGTTGCAAAACCAGAGGTGAGGCATAACTTTGATATCTTTTTGGTATTCCAAGATTGGGAAACATGAATTTTCATGCCTTTTTTACGGATAATTAAAACATCTTTTTTCTGAAATATCTTTCCGCAGTGTTCTATATGTTCAAGACAATCTTGAATCCGAGGCTCGAGTATTCTTGGACCCTAACAAACTATCTAATGATGGTACTGTTGCTCTTTCGATCAAGAGCTTTTCGCGAGATGGAGAACTCTTTGCTTATGGTTTGAGCAGCAAGGGTAGTGACTGGGTTACCATTCAAGTTAGAAATGTTTCGACTGGAATAGACTTCCCTGAGACTTTGAAAGAGATCAAGTTTTCCAACGTCGAGTTTACCAGTGATAACGTGGGATTCTTTTATGCTGTAAGGGGTTATGACATTGTCCTAACTTTGGGACGATTAGCAGTATTATACTTGCTAGTTTTTGGATTCTAGTAGACTTTTTTGGAATGTTTTACAGAGATATCCACAGTCCAGAGGCAGGTCCGTTGGAACTGAGACTGATAAGGTCAGCAGTCAAAAAATTTATTACCATCGGGTAGGGACGAAACAGGAAGATGATATTCTTGTCGTTGAGTTTCCCGAACACCCCGACTTGATAATGTAAGACCATTTAATCCATGCGATGTAATTATATGGACAAAATGCTGACGTAGAGTGGAATGAAGATTTTAACTTCGACTACGCTAATTAAATATTTTTGAAACTATAAATTAGGTAGGATAAATCCCATGGTGTGGGTGTGGTGTAATGAAACCACAAGATTAATACAGGAGTTTAGCATTTGTACCGTATTTCCGTTTTAACTTCCTCGTTTTTTCTAAAAATAATTAATCCTATTTTACGTGGTTGAGATTGAAATAACTTCCTTGATTTTTAAGACAGTGAATTACTATATTACTGTTGGACTTGTATAAAACATTTGTCAGAACATTGCTAATTTTCATACCCTTTCTAATGAACAGTGGAGGCTTTACCGTAACCAGAGATGGGAAATACTTCATTGTCTACCCAACCCGAGGAGCATCTTCAAGGAACAACATCTACTATGCCAACCTGGTTGAGCCCACTCGGTCTGGAATTAAGGGAAAGCTTACTCTTGTCCCTGTTACTGAAAGTTTCGAGGCTGAATTTACCGTAAGAAAATGATAAAACGTCATGAGAATACGTTCGATTGCCCAGAAGTAGTTTATTAATTAAATCACCCTAATTAAATCCAGTACGTGGCCAATGATGACTCCATAGTTTACTTTGGGACAAACCATCATGCTCCAAACTACAAGATAGTAGGAATTGACCTCAACAGACCAGAACCCATGTATTGGTCTACCATCGTCCCCGAAGACCCCAACCTTATCCTTGACTTTGCATACGCTGTGAACAAGTAAGGGTTTAGTTTAGTTTCATTTCCGAGCAATCCTGTTACTCCTGTAGTTGTAGTTGAAGTTCCTAATGTAATTCGTTTCCCCTTCCAAGCGTAAAAATCTATGCTAAAGTTTTTTAGAGTTTTATTTTTAAAGCCTTTCCGTCCTATCAATTAAATAAAACCTTGCTTAAATTCACATCCATCCATCCTGGTCTTGTCACTTCCTTGTTTTGTATCTCATGTCTTATGTATGCTAATTATGTTTTCATCTCCACACCAGGGACAAACTTGTGCTCAACTATCTCAAAGATGTCAAGAGTCAACTGCAATTACGCTTTCTCGGAAATGGTTCTTTCATTCAGGACATTCCTCTTGAAATCGGAACCGTGAATAACTTCTCCGGAGAGAGGGAGGACGACGAGTTCTTTTTCAACTTTGTCTCATTCCTTACACCAGGAACGGCCTATCGGGTTGACTTTACTAAACAACCCGTTGAAGTCAAGGTAGTTTATGCTGCTATGTTGTTATAATTAAAACTTTAACTATGCATCGCTTCTCTTTTCTACTCTGTATTTAAATTATACTTTCTCCAAGACACGGGCAAACGCTGTAGTTTAAGTATTTGTTTACTCAGAAGATGCAAAAGTCCAATTACCTAAAGACTTTCTCTTGTTACTGCATAGATGACATATAGTAGAGTGGCACCCTTTTAGTGTTCATTTTTAACTCTTGTACTACTTGCAAAATGTTTCAGGTTTATAGAGAGACCAAGGCTCCAGGAATTGATAGCTCCAACTTGGCCACCAAACAAGTTTTCTATCATAGCAAAGATGGTACCAAAGTCCCCATGTTTATCATCCATAAGAAGGTACGTTTGACGTTGTTAAATGTTCCAAAGTTACAAAGTGAAGAGAGGGTATTAAGGAAATCTGACCTTCGAACCTGACCTAATATAATCAATACAACTCAATGCGCCCGTCTCCTAAGAAAATGATCTTCTTGGGCAGATTTTGTATTAAGTTGTGCCAAAGAGGGGCTTAATTAATGCCTTGACCAAGAATATAGGATTACTGTGGGGTTGTTGTTACAATTTACTTTGTTCCATGGTTTATTAGCTAACTCTTAAATAAATCTTTGCAGGATTACGTTCCCCAAAGTAACTCGCCAACTTTTGTCTACGGATACGGTGAGTTGCTTTCTATTATTTTTACACGGGTGGATTAAAATACATTCGGTGTTATATGTACTTAACTATTTCATTTAATACTATCACTAGGTGGCTTCAATATAAACCTGCTTCCGTCCTTTAGTCCGGATCGGATTGTCTTTGTGCAAAACTTTGATGGTATTTATGCCATCCCAAACATTCGTGGGGGAGGGTAAGTTGTTTTTCTCAAGATAATCTAATTCTCTTAAGAGCCTTCCTGTTCAAACTATCCCTTGTAAGTTGACTGGCTGCAATTTACTTTATGCACGAGGGATTTATTAGTAAAGAAGGCTTAAGAAGCCTCTTCAAGTCAAGTTCAAGTAGAGCTGGAATAGTCTTATGGCTTTTTGGCTTATTTCACTTTACTTTTATTATATATAGATATTTTATTTTGTGATCGTTATTTCAGAGAGTATGGACAAAAGTGGCATGAAGGTGGTATGCTTTTGAACAAGCAGAATGTATTTGATGACTTCCAAGCTGCGGCCGAGTATCTTATCGCTGAGAATTATACCGTCTCATCTAAACTTGTCATTAATGGAGGTTCAAACGGAGGCCTTTTGGTCGGAGCTTGTATTAATCAGCATCCCGAGCTTTATGGAGCTGGAATTGCGGAAGTTGGGTATGAAAATAGGGAAATTTATGCATTAAAATTAGCTGTGAAGTAACACCCTTGGAGTAAAATGGGCTGACATATTATGTTTTCGTACACAGTGTTCTAGATCTGCTCCGATTCCAAAAATTCACAATTGGCCAAGCTTGGTGTTCCGAATACGGATGTTCTGACGATGGAAACCAAACCAATTTTGAGAACTTGTACAAGCTATCCCCATATCATAATGTTAGGCTGCCCAAAGATCCCAAGGTGCAGTACCCAGCCGTCCTGGTGATGACTGGAGATCACGATGATCGAGTTGTTCCTCTTCATTCCTACAAGTTTATTGCCGAGCTTCAAAACACCATTGGTCATTCTGAGAGACAAGTAAGACTCAGTGGATATTGGAGTTTCTTGGTTCCCATTTCCCATAAAATGGGTTATGGGCCATTATGTCGTGAATCATTTAATTATCCTAATATAAACCAATAACCATTAAAGCCTTGATTTGATTCTGTTTTTTCTCCAGACCAACCCACTACTCATTAGGATCCAGACTAAAGCTGGTCACGGGGCTGGAAAGCCAACTAAAGTCAAGGTACACCTTTAATTATAATGATGTTTCTAAGCAATTCTAGATGATGTAGTAATCTCTAGCTCTCTCTGCTTCTTGTAATCATTTCCTCGTATTTCATTTCAGATTGCCGAATACGCCGACAAGCTCACCTTCTTGGTTCACACTTTAGGACTTACCTTTAAGCAATGATGATTATGATGATGTTTAGACAACGTGTATTAACTAGCAATGGCAATGTCTCATTTTAATGTTCTCATGCGTCTAGTTTTAATCTTTTATACGGCTGCTGCAGGCAGTACCTTTTATTTTCATTTACTAAACGGTCCGTAGATTGTTACTGTTACCGGTAATTCTTTTTATGGCAGCGTTTACTTAATTCGATCAATCGTTTTTGTAATCAGAACAGGAACTTTTATAAAAGGTAAATAAAAATACTTTCGTTCTTCCGCATACAAATTGCTTTATTAATGTTAAATCCATTCTTTCTTCACGCTCTCCGAAAAATATCATGCTCGAAGATCGAAACAAATGACAAATGCAATGGCATCTTCCTAACTAAATTATTACATCCATTTAGGCTTATGTACAATGTGCAATAAGAAAGGATTAGTATGGTTTAAAGTCAGCAATATAATAATTATAATTCAACTCAAATTCGGAACACTTTTTTGATGCATTAAACAGAATCATTTTAATGGAACATTCTGATTTATCTTCTTTCAATAATTTAATGCATTAACATTGGCTTCACAAATTGCCAAAATAGAGTTCTTATCGAAAAGCAATCGCTTTTGATCCAAATTATGTGATACATTTTATTTCAGGAGTAATAAACGGTTGCATTTTATCTAGATCCAATAAATCTTGATTGTAATTAAATATTGCTTTGTATAATAAACTGGTAACGAATGTTTTTAGAAACTCTTGTTACACATTCATATGTGCAAACGCCTTTTGATCTTGATATGGTCAACAGGTTTTTTTAAAGACGATGTTTATTGTCTTTCAAGATGGATTTAACTCTAAGCTTAATATGTTTTTGGTTAAAACTGTACTAAAACAATCGCTACCTTTAACGGTTAACTACAGATTTAGATTTTCACGAAGTATGGAAAGGATTGTAGAAAATACAGTAAAATCAGGCCAAAAACGGTATGCATAAATTGATAACCGTAGGCATCCAAAAACTTTAAGTTAACTCAAGGTACAGATAGAATACCCTAAAGTCCGTCCGATATGCCGCCCTCGTTAATTATGCCATGCGCCTATCATTTACATGCTAAAAGGGGTATCTCTCCCATGTTAAACATGCCTCAAAATATATTTTTTTCATATATAAGCCGCGGCATATCGGACGGACTTTAGAGTAATACTTAATCTTACGATGATGGCTTGACACAGAGATTCTTAAAGTGCGATGTTTAGGGCCATAATAAACTGTATGAAAAACTCTAATTCTAGGTCTTTGTCTTTGTTCTAGACTAGCACATCACCTCAACCTGAGCGTGTCAATGAGCTTATTTCATTTCCAATTCCAACTGTCAGTTTGCATTGCAACCGGTTTTAGTGACGCATGGTTTTATTTAATTTTAGGATAAGTCGGATGCAATAGCAAGGTACCAACCCTGAGATTAAATCAGTTCAAGTTACGACGATAAAAATTACAATCATACCTTAAATAGGGTGCAAAATAAAATCTCTTAGGGCTCGTTCAATTCTTGAAATGAGTAAGTAACCAAATAACCTAATTTAATTCCTATAAATTAATTAATGAATATGATGACTGCTTCGCAATCTATCATATCAGGATCCAATCAATATAAAATAAGCCGAGCCTGCAAAATAGCTGGTTGTAAAGTAATCCAACTTAACAAGTTTCCAGATCAGAAGTAGATTAGATTTATAGAAATAATATGCGAGGTGAGAATATAGAATGCAAATAGTGGTTTCGTTTTTGACGAAGAAAGCAGGTTTTAATTTTTTTTAACCTTATTTTTCTCGCTATCTTCCATACTTCTTTCGACTTGGCTCAGCGTTTTTGCTATCTGTGAATTTTTAGTAACCATCCAAGCACGTGAACCGATGTAACTAGTCTGGTTATGTTACCTAACATTTGTGATCTTAATTCAAGTTCATCCACCTTCAGCCTCAAACCAAAGTTCCAAGAAGTCATAAGTTATGTTCGATGCTCTCAAAAGACAAAACTTGAACTGCGAGTTAGTTTAGCGTAAATAAATCCGTCTTATCGTCCACTCCCCCCTCATCAAGTTGTGTGATAAATGGACACCTTCTCGATATAAATCTGCCGAGCTGCCGGTAGTAGCAGGGACGATTATACTAAGCTCTTACCTTATTAACTGGGTTAGTTTAGTGTTCTTCGAAGCTAAGCATTAGTTTTGCTTGTTCTACGAAGTAGAACTAGAACTGTAAGATGTTAAGTTATTAAGACAACCAACCGTGCCGTGGAACGGCGAGATTTCCATTATTATTTTATCATGTATTATTAAAAGTAGAATGAAAGCCACTTCAAAAGATAAGAGGTAGTAGGTAGTATGTAGAAACCATCAACCGGAGATGGGCTATTATACTATGCAAAGTAAAGGGAAGGGGCTTTGTTGTAATGTTAATCCAAGACTGGTAAAAAGGGTAACTCAATAAAAAGATGGAATAACCGCAGGTACGGTTCATTAACTGCCGAGGACTGAATTAACAATTAAGTTCATGAATTCAGTAAGAATAAGAGATAGTTGTAGTAAATAGTAGAGCTTTTACCTCTAAGTTATTTTATAACAGCTACTGATAGAAAACACGGAGGGGGGAACGACTCAACCAAAAAGCACCTAAAGGATCAGGAAGGAGATTGTTGAAGTAGAGAGCAACTTGCAAATTGAATCCAGTCTTCATAAAACTTTCCTCGAGACTTTAATGCTAATATATACTTAAGATTAGCTAACTAACTAAGCAAAGTCCTAATCTCCATTCTGAGATCTTGAGTAAGAAGGAAGGGTTAGAAACTGAGAAAAACTTAGTGTTAAGACGACATAGGCCTTCTGCACTTTTTATACTTACTACCCGGTTACAAGAGACAAACTTAGTTTTCTTAAGATTCTTGCTAAAGACCCTTAGCTTGGGAAATAAGGACCTTGTTCCTGGATCATACGTAGGAGCTACTTTGGATATTAAAATAACATAAAATACTCTCTGCACATTTTGTAACACGCGTAGACAATACATACATATAGTAGTACGAGTTTTAGGTTTAAGGGTTAGCTACTTTTTAACTTTTTTTAAGCTCAGCTCTGCTCCCTTTATTGTGAAGTCTTGCAAGAGGATGGGCAAAGTTCCAAAATCAATTTTCGGGATTATTTTAGTCATTACGTTACCCTTGCTGTTGCTGCTTAGCTTTGTGGCCGGCTCCTTGGCTCTGGAGTATCCAAAAGTTAAACGAGATGAGAAAATTGTAGATGATTACCAAGGAACGAAAGTAAGACATTGTTTCGTATCATCAAATCATCATATTATCATATCGTCCTAACCAACCGTGGTCATTATAATTTGCGATGCTACTGCACTCCACTGGTAGATCCATTCATGAAAGTTGGTGGAGAAAATGTATCCTAGAGCTACAGCTTTTGTGCAGGGTTACTCGATAAGGTTGATACAAAAAGTAGAGGAATGGTTAGTTCATATAGGACAAGTATGAAAGGAATTGTCTCATGAAATATACATGAAACACTTCCACAAGAAGAGGCACATAACTACTCAGTTATTAATGCCATTTGTGCTCTGCTGCTGGAAGGATAGAGCTTCCGTAGGTGGCCGTAATAATCATGATCATCGCTGATGATAATGTAACTTTATTACTAGGATTAGGATAAGCTATGACTAGAGGGGTTTTATATTATTTTGGGTGGAGAGTTTAAGAACTGGAGTGCCCGTTTACAGTATGCGTAGCCGTTCATTACATGAGCTTGTTTATAGGTGAAAGATCCCTACCGTTGGTTGGAGAATCCGGAATCGGAAGAGGTGACCGATTTTGTCTCGACTCAGAATGACCTGACCTACAACTTTTTGACGGATTGTCAACAAAAGAGGCAATTTACTGAGAGACTCAATGAACTTTGGACCTATCCTAAGTATGGAAGACCGGAAAAACGGGGAAGTCGCTACTTTTACTTTGCACAACAGAAAGGAGGGTGAGTTTGGGCATTTATTGGGGTTGTTACAGTTATAATTGCATGGAATGTTTAGAGCTTGATTTAGATTTAAATAAATGAGAGACTTTCTTCAGGTATACGCTCAGAAAGATAAATTAAGTGAGAAAAGGAATAGAAGTACGTTAAAATGGTAGTAGGCTACTTGGAATTAATGGTTCTTGCCTTGCAATTTTTAACTATAAGGATATCCGTTTTCAAATTTTAAATGTCCATCCTATCCATTTTAAAATTGTTTTTTTTACAAAGTAGCGTCATCCCGAAATTCAGTAAGTTTAATAATCTGCATTTCTATCTAAAAGGAATTTTCGTTGATTTTTGTTGTTTAATGTTTTTAAATTTAAATTGAAATATTTAACCCAGCTCGTCAGATATTGTCAAAGGTTAAATCGATTAGATATGAGATAAACGGTTGAATTAAACCTTGTAAATCACAGTCAATGGTAGTAAAAGTTTAGAAAGTGTTTCCAAGAATTCCCATTAAAGAGACAATACAACAGGGAGGGAGGGATGTGGTTGTTAAACTTTGGCTTAATTGATGCAAATCATAATGAACTCACAGGGAAGTTCTGCATGTCCAAGAGACAAAGGACGGGGAGCCCAGGGCTTTGATAAATCCACAGGAGAATGGGGTCTTGGCTTTCCCCAACATGGGAGTAGCTCCTAATGGAGAACAAGTGGTTTATCGAGAGGTTCTAACTAGTGAAGGTTTCCCAAGGGTCACGGGGAATTTTAGGATTCTAAATGTGACCTCGGGGACCATTTACCCGGATGTTTTAGAGGAAGTCCGAAATCCTCAGATCGCTTGGGATAAAGGGAGTCGAGGATTTTTCTACTTTTCCCATGTAACCCCCTCGTCCCTTACTTTATCTTATCTCTTCTATCTAAAACATTAGGATTTTTCCTATATTATTTTTATCTCCATCATTTACAGGTTTTAGGGTTTTCTCACCCCCATTTTTATACATTTTGTTACAATATGATATTATTTGCGTTCTTAAAACTAGAAAATATTTGATGGATCGGATGAGGTTGAAGAAGAAGAATCTCAACCAAAAATCCACATTTACTACCATCGTCTAGGGAGTAAACAAGTTGAGGATGTTTTGGCCGTGGATTATGCGGATTTTGGTGGAGAACCTTCGTTTGTGTGAGAAAGTTTATAACCAAATTTCATCGCTCAACTTCCTTGTCTACTTTTCATTTCATCAGCTTTTTATTCCATACTACTACTACTACTTCTAAGGATGTTATGTACTACTGCTACTGCTATTTACCACTAGTGTATGTCTTATCTGCAAGAATCTTGCACATCTTGGGTCCCCTATGCCAAGCAAGTTAGTGAAGGATAAAGATCTTTTCAACTTTAAACTTTTTATCCCCCAGAGACATGGAGACATCTGAAGATGGTCGATATCTGATGATAAGATCTAGATTCTTTACAAGTGGAACTACTCGCTCTCCAAAAACAAACTCGACACTGTATTTGGCTGATATTGGCAAGTTTGATGAGACTGCTGGGGGAGTGACCACTAAACTTCAACTTGTTTCTGTTGTTAGCAAGATAAACTCGCCTTTTTTGGTAAAAGGATTTGTTCCTTTATGTATGTTAGTATTAAGGCTAAACTTTCACTTCATTTCAGTGTTTTACTATTGGTAGCATTCTACGTTTCTTGCCATGTCATTTTTTACAGGTTTCATTTACTTTTGATAACCCTTTGATTTGGATTTGATAACCCTTTCATTCCCTGTATTTAAATAGAAATATGTTACAAATATCGGGGAAGATTTTTTCTTCAGAAGTCGAATTGGGAGTAAAAACTATAAAATCATTCGAATAAATTTGGCTGATCCTGCTGAAGAAAATTGGAAAACTGTGATTGGAGAGAATGCTAGATTTACCATGCAGTCAGCCACTGCAGTAGATAAGTAAGTTGCTATTTTTGATGACAATACTACTGCTAGCAATGTCAGGAGTTGCAAGTTGGATACACATTCCTCTTGAATTATATTTGCATTGCTGATAAAAGAAACTTGCCTAAGAAATCGGAATCCTAATTACAATTCCTTAACGCCTCAAGGGATAAGGTGGTAATCAGCTACACTTCGGAAAAGTTGAACTCCTACGCTGAGTTGAGGTTTCTCCGAAACGGAAGCCTGGTCAGGATGTTCCCTCTTGATTTCGGGGAGTTGCTCTCCTTCTCAGGAAGTCTTCAAGATCCTGAGGTTTTGTTCCGCTCAACTAAATTAGAAGGATTGCCTGAACTTTACTACTACAATGCTACGGATGCCAAAGGACCCATGAAAGTAAGTTTAAGTAGCTTCAGCCCGCATTCTACAACTATACACTTATTCTTAGGTAGCTGTTAATAAACGTCTTCCTCGTCGGATCCGTGGATAAAAATAACCATTTCAAAATATTATCCTCATTTTTATAACACAAAGAAAGACAACTTTAAAGTTGCAGGCTTGTACTTGTAGTTTGTGTGTCGACTGAATACTTTGCAAAATGTTACTTTACCTGTAAGAAAGCCCATGCCCAATTAACTAATGACCACACTTCCTAACCGTGAAATACAAGGGGATTAGAAGTGGCTCAGAATTTTACGTAAAATGATGATGCATCTCGTCTCGTATATTATTCTCTGTTGTCAACTTTCCCTTCTAGCAACTCGTGAAACAGCCCCCTTTAGTGAATTATAACGCGACGGACTTTGTAACCCAAGTTGTAACTTATCCCGGAAAAGAAGGGGATAAAGTGGAGATGATCCTCATACACCGAAAGGTAGGTTGACTTTTCCAAGTGGCTAACTTCAACATTTGCATACTCTAGTGTCTAAGCCATTTCCCACTTATTACCCTAAGTAACCCACTTTCCTCATTTATTACATCCTCCTTTATGAAGACTTTTAGCAAGTACCTGCTTCATTCGTGATTATGTTTGGGCTAAATAATTTCCTGAGACTTTCGGTCTCTAGCTTTAGTAACTGGGAAAGGACGTTAAACGTTCTTCGGTCTTTACTTTACTAATCCATGAGACTGAAGTAGGAAATGAGAGTTTTTTACGAGGCCTTAAATTAATTTTAATTTTCCAGGACTTAAAAAGGGACGGATCCTCATATGCATTTATCGTCGAGAGGGAATTCGACCTGGACTTTTATTTCCGAGTTTACTTCTCATACATGAAAGACTTCAATTCGGTTATCGCCTTCCCTCATTTAGAAGAGAATGGGTAAGTCATTTCATTTGTGGTTTTGCAAATTCCCTGGGAGGGATTGTAGTTTGTTGATCTACTTCAACCTTTTCCCTGGATTTAAGTTTGTTTAGCTCAACTTTCTATAATTTACTGGAAGATTACTTCCATAGTTCGTAGTATGACTAAAATTGTTAAGCTTTTATATCATTATCTTCATACGTTGTCTGAGAATGAGGAGTATCCGCTTACATTATTTCATTTAATTCCATCACCACCTAAACCAACAAGCCTTTTGGATTACGTTTCCCAGAATATAGATCATATAACGGCATTTATTTGTATTGTAATTTCAGAGTCGGATTCAGGGATTCGGCTTTCGATGATTTCATAGCTGCTGCAGACTACCTCGTAGAAGAAGGGTATTCCAAAGGATCTAGAATTATTACCAGAGGCCAAAGTACTTTTGGTCTTTTTGTGGCTGCGGCTGTCAATAAGAGACCTGAGTTATTCGGTGCGGCTGTCCCATCCTTGGTGTAAGTCCATGTAGTTAGTATTTGTAAGATGTTTTTCGTCTTCCAGCAAGGGGAAAGTTCTTGGAGACATTTCACCATTCAATAGGGGATACGCAATGCTTTTTATTCCCCGCATAAATAATATTAGCCATGTCCGTCCTGTATTTATAATGTTAGAAGATCATCTTCTTCGTGGTATTTTTCTCCGTATTCATTTATCAATGATCTTGCGAGTCGAAAAGTTAGGTTAACTGTTAAAAGTACAAGATATACTCTAGCTAATGGAAGAATCTTTCGTCTTATGAACTCCCCAGGGCCTTTGATATGTTGAGGTATGAAGCAGCCGTAAACTGGACTGGAGTGGGATCCTTGGATGATCCTGAGCATTTTAATAGAACCTATGAAATATCCCCGTTACATGGGATTCGACCACCTGCCAACCTCTCTGTTGAGTACCCGGCCATTCTTGTGCCAACTCCTAATGAATACCCGGTTCCACTGGCTTTCAAGTATGTGGCTGAATTGCAACACACTTTGGGTCAGGATCCGAAACAGGTGCTGAAGGGTTTGAAACCTCTGTAGATTTATTATAAAGAGAAGTAGAAGTTTGTAAGCTAAAACGAGAAAAGTCATCTTTTCTCTGGAGGTTTATTTTACCTACTTTTTCTCAAGTTAACTAAATTTTAACTTTTCCTTTTGGGATGTATTTTTTGTACTTTTGATAGAAGAACCCATTTTTACTCCGAGTCTTTCCAGAACCCAGGGAGGCTATTGATATAAACATTTTTGCGAGATATCATGTAAGTTATGGGAAGGTTAAGAAAGATGGCTTTCTCCCAATTATAATGGATGCTTGCACTTTTCAGCATTTAGTTCCTTGAGATAGATGTTTGAAATTTTTAACGTGTGATATTTAGATTGATCGGGAAGCGGATATTCGATGCTTTCTGGAGAAGACGGTTGGACTTAAACAGCTCTAGTTAACGGGCAATGGTAGCCGAGACAAACATACAGAGATGGCTTAAACCCTGCTTATTTATAATGATGCGTTCCATGTTATTTTTTAATTTATTTTATCGTTTTCAAATAAAAGAACATCAAATATACTGTCTAAAGATGGAATTTCTGTCTTTATTTTTGATAAAGGATTCATTCATTCATTCGTCGTTCGAAGGTTGACCAAATGATTTTGTAACTTTACATCTCGCTGCCATGTCCATCCAATTTTTACATTTCTCTCACCCAGCATCAATTGTATATCTATTTTCAAAGGCGAGTCGGTGTGGTCCAGCAGATAATTTAGATAGATTACAACTGGCTGCCTGAAGAAAATAAATGGTAACTCATAGCGATAACTAATTTTGTTTATCTAATAAACTCCCTGAACGTGGTTTGGATCTTCAATCCAGCGAAATAGCCCATACGTGTTCGGGAATTCAATGGATCCTGCTTACTGAGGCTACCTCCCACCTCTGAAGCATCTATCTATCTTATCTGGCCAATAAACTACTAAATTGCTTTCCTATCCAGAGTACACTAAATTTTCTGTACGCTTGAGTCAACTTAATAGACAAGGGTCTTTCGGTAGATATAGGAAGCTAGCTATTTGGAGTGGGTCCTATCCCTAGTCTATTACCTAACTATTGACATTGAGTAGCTTTTTGAAGACGAAGGTTGATGGATTACATAGCGAGTATCGTGGCTGGAAAAACTGATCCAGATCCAGATATGAATGGTAAATAGTTAAGATGAATCATTCCATTACGTCATGCCATGTATGTAAGTTATGAATGCGTGCAAGCATTATTTCCGCTACTTAATGTTATGTGTAATGTGGATGACAGTCAATTGAAAAATATTTAATGATCTGTCTTGTGAGACAAAGTGACAATGGGTAAAAGTTGTTTTACAAAATTTTTAATATTTTTAACGGTAGTATTTTTTATTTGGGCCGTAGCTACTGTCATTCTGTCAGAAATCGATAAGGGCCAGGATAAGATAAATTATCCTACAACAAGGAGAGATGATAGCATCATCGAAGAACTTCATGGAGTCAAAGTATTAAGAGAACTATAAGATATTTAAAAACTTTTAAAGATTGGGAGAAAAGTTAGGAATGTGGGTAACTAATTGACTTTCCAGGTTGCAGACCCTTATCGATACCTCGAGGACTCAAATAGGGAAGATACTCACCAATTCATCTCGGCCCAAACTGAGCTATTAAACGCGTATCTCTCCAAGTCCAAGTCTCGAGATGTAATGAGAGAAAAGCTAACGCAATTATGGAATTATCCGAAGGGTTCCGTGCCAATGAGACGAGGGACAAAAACATTCGAATGGCAGAATTCTGGGGTCCAAAATCAATCGTATGAAGCAAATATACCTGGGTTTATTCAATCTTGATCTTGTATTAATTGCATAAATATATCACAACTTGCTCACAGGGTTTTATACGTAAGAGACTTGCTAAACGGACCGTTTCGCAAGCTCCTTGATCCTAACGAGATGAATAAAGATGGATTATACTCCGTGTCAACTATTGGAATCTCTGATAACGGTCAGTATGTTGGCTACGCGGTTGCAGAGAATGGAAGCGATTGGCAAACTATCAAAGTGAGAGATGTGAAATGTGGCCATGATCTAACGGATACTTTACAGTATATTAAGATTACTGCTATAGTTTGGACTAGGGACAATGCTGGATTTTTCTACCAGGTAGACAAGTTTTGATTGATATATTATGGGCAAGAGTAGGATTGATCCATAAGCTTTAAGTGCTAAGTGTAAGAGATGAGATGATATGTATTTTTAATTTAGCGATATCCCAAACCTTTGGAAGGGTACGGTCAAACCAATGGGACTGAAGTAAGTGTAAACTTAAACCTTAAAGTGTATTACCACAAAATAGGCACTTATCAAGATGATGATGTTGTCATCATCGAATTCCCGGAGCATCCTACATGGAAAATGTATGTTATATTGTAGTTAATACGTTGTAAACCCTTGTACCATTGTAGCAAGATTAGTAATCATGTAGAAACAATAATTAAAAAATACTTGTAGAGGGATTGAAGTTTCGGATGACGGGGATTACTTATTCGTTCACGCTTCTGAGGTCATTGGGGATCGGTATCTGTATTTTGCAGACTTGAAACAAGGCCTTGAGTTCGGCTTTACAAAACCATTAAATGTGGTTCAGCTTACAGAACAACCCGGTTCTCATTCGGTATTATATTTTCTTAAAAATTGTATAAGCATTCGAGTCAATCAATTTGTCCTCTTGTAATTCCATTATAGTACGTTGCCAACGATGGTCCTCTAGTATACATTTTGACCAATATTGATGCACCTAACTCAAGAGTAGTCAAATTTGAGCTAACTAATCCTGCCAAGCGGAATTGGAAGAATGCAATTGCTCAAACAGATAGTGAAATACAATGGGTTATGGCTGTTAGCAAGTATGAAACTGCTAGTATTTCTATAACTCTTTAGTTTTATTTCATCAAATTCTAAATTCTGATTACTTCAAAAAGTACGATCCTGTGCGTTGCCCATCTTCAAAAACTGCGGAGTAGAATACAACTCCGTGATATGAAATATGGAACTCTTCTCGGAGAAGTTCCACTTGGGTCTGGAACAGCTACAGGATGGTATGGAAGAAGAGTCGATAAAGACTTTTACATCCGGATGGAATCCTATACCAATCCTGGGAAAATTTATCGCATCGAATTCAAAGACGGTGGAAAACTGGATATGCAGGTTGATGAAATGATGAGCTTTATGCTTTTAAAACGGTGAATAATAATTGAGTGGATAACTCAAACTAAAAACAAACTTTTAGGTCCACAAGGAAGTGCAGATGGATTCACTAAACCTTTCCCACCTGACGACTCGGCAGTTTGAATACTCTAGCAATGACGGGACCAACATCCCTCTTACCCTTATTTACAAAAAAGTATAAAAAAATTGACACATTAAATGTAGATTTTTAAAGGAGAGGCATGGAATTGTCATGTATCTTTGCATTCTCAGGGGCTTGTTCTGGATGGTAGCAACCCCTGCTTATTCACAGCTTATGGAGGATTTTTTGCAAATACTCTTCCTACATTCTCCGCTACTTACCTCTTTTTCGCAAATTACTTCGACGGAGTTGTAGCAATTGCAAATATCCGGGGCGGAGGGTAGGGAACTTTTAACTTTTTTGCTAATTAAATTATATGACATTTCTTAAGTCTGTTTGCTTTCTTACTCAATTAATTTTCTATTATAGTTCTTTTATAATAAATGATGCAAGTAATAAAAATTTCTTGTAGGGAACACGGCAAGCAATGGTGGGATGATGGACGTTTGCTAAACAAACAAAACAGTTTCGATGACTTTATTGCCGGGGCGAGGTTCTTAATCCATAATCGATACACCACACCCGAACTCTTGACAATTCAAGGCCACTCTAATGGAGGTTTGCTTATTGGAGCTGTTGTCAATCAACGGCCGGACCTTTTTGGAGCTGCTATTCCTCAGCAGGGGTAAGTGAACATTGGATGTCATTTTGCTATTTTAAAAGACAATTTAAAGTCTCACGTTCGATCTGACTACATTTCTTGTTACATCTTTCTACATAGCATCATGGACATGCTTCGCTTCCATAAGTTTACAATTGCCCACCAATGGACGGGTGAATACGGATCTCCCGAAGATGTCAAATACTTCGAGTACCTCATGAACTACTCTCCCTTGCATAATATCCGTGTACCCAAAAATGAGAATGTTTCCTATCCAGCCATCCTTGTGACAACTGCAGACCACGATGATCGAGTTGTTCCAAGTCATTCCTACAAGTACGTGGCCGAACTCCAGCATACGATTGGATCCAGTCCGAAACAGGTCGATAAGATATTACCTACTTTTACCATAAATAAATATAGTCAGAGTGACTGACCTAATATTTACTCAAGGTAGATAGATGACATAAGCAACGTAATTACTCATTATGGCTTTTGTGTACTTTGCATAAATTTAATCAGGAAAGGCTAATTAGAAAATAATTGAATAGCTATTGCTGCAAATTGCCGAGGCTTATGTTGACTATTATAGCGGACAGTCTTATCGATATTAATATATAATTATCGTGTTTACAGAAGGGTCCACTCCTACTGAAGGTTGATACTCGATCGGGCCACGGTGCTGGCAAGCCCACGTCTAAAAAGGTTCGGTCAAATTAACTTATTGAATAAAGGCTTTATTTTATTGCATTAAGAAAGTGGAGTAGTGAGTCGATTGGATGATAAAAGAAGGTCGATTCTGATGTCTTTATTTTATGAAGGTAAATGAATCTGATGGGCTTCCATGTTGTTATTTTATCTTTCCAGATCAATGAGCGAGTAGACATTTTTGCCTTTCTCGAGTTGGCTCTTGGCTATGAATTTAGAGGTTAAATTCAATTGAACTCTCATTCGATGATTGGAAACCTGAGGAGGCTTTCACTTATATAACTATTGAATTTAGATTGTGGAACAAAATTCACTGTAAAGTAAATACATACTTGGGACTAACACCGTAAAGAGTAGACACCGAAGTACTATTGCATTTTGAAAACAAGGAAGATATAACTGTTGACTCTAAATTCACTGTTTAAACTGTATAAACTTGTAACTTTTAATAAATGCACAGACAAATATATACAATGCAAATGATTATTTGGCTCCGCTATAATTAATATTAATTAATTATCTTAATTTAAATCCAAGGGTGATCATAGATCATGTATACTACTGCAAGTAAATAGTAGTTAAAATTGCATAAAATAACAAAAACAAATACTAGAATATGTCCTACAAACTTTCGTTTCTTATGGCGAAAGGCTATTATTTTTTGCATGACTTATTTTTTCCAACCCAAGATTCAAGACAGAAATACCTACCTATAGCAAACAAAGGCGTTTTCGTCAGCTCTAAGAATGCTCTCTAGAAATGAGATGATTCCCATCCCATTGCTCCCATTTTACTTCCCAATCATAAAATTTATTCGCTCATAAACTGAATTCAAATTGGCGAAACTAATAACATCGCAATGTTGCAGCGTTATAGAAAATAAGCACTCAGTAAGGAGGCCGCAGCACTCCGGGACACTTTCCGCAGTCCTACTTCATGCAATCTGCAATTCTTTCCTCTTTGTATCCTTCTTCCTTCAGTAAAGTATAGCATCAAGTTGTTGTTATTATTTGTTTTTATATAAAGTAATGTTTATCTTTATGTTTTCCCCAGTTTCAAGATGATTTTTGGCTTTGTCTTGTTGATAACTTCACATCATACATGGGAATTTTAAAGGGCCATACATAATATATCTAGCTAGACAGATAGCTAATATACAGCTGAAAGTATGTTCTAGGGAGTGCAGAAGAGTACAGGGAATAGATAAAAAAAACGTAAAAATGTATATCCGGTAAACGGATGGCTTTCTACATAGCTGCCAGTCTGTCAGTCACGGTCTGCCTACTCTGTGTCAACCGGTTATAAAAGAAATGAGCAAAATAACATTCAAACATGTTCCGGAAGTGCTGCAATAAGTAATTCACCACCATCATAATATAACACAACAACCTAGAATGGTATAGCATTTAGATGCATTATGTAACGTAGATATATATTTTTTTTAGATGGAACGATTAAGCAGTAAAGCACTGCTGACTGTCAACAGTATTTTTTGTACCCCAGCCTCTCCAACTTACGGCTGATGCTGATGCTAAGCTTTTATAGAAAAGGATGTATAAAATGCAATGGCAATGTGTATGTTGGCAATTTGTTCATTGTTTAGTGTGCGGTGGGGTGGTTTCTGAATTTGAAATAAATGGGAGGGATGACTTTAATGGGTTTCGGGAGTTTCAAGAAATATACAATGCAAGCAGACAGACAACTACCCATTGTTTTCTTTAGATTGTAACGTCTTAAAAGATAGACTTAAAAGGAAGTAAAAGCCATCAAATCAGGAAAGAACAAACAGTCTCAATTGTGGCTTTTCTCTTTCTTTCAGAGAGTTCTTCACTTCCGCTATTTATTCTTTGGGCGATTTAGTAGTTTCAAAAAAATATATGTATTTGTTTTATCTAAATAACAAGAACCATCCTCTTCCTACCTACTTTACTACCTTTAGTAGACTGTTTATTGCTCATGGTTAGCAGTTTAATCTTATGAAGATAGTATAATCTTCACGATGGTACATGTTGAAAACACGTAATAAAGGTAAATCAACGCAGTAATGTGGTAGTTGTTTTTTGGCTTTATTTCAAGGATCACTGAAGTAGTTTATCAATAAATTAAGAGCGGAATTTAATCTTCTGAAAAGCTCTGTTGATAGCTTTTGAGCTCAGATTGCATAAGCACCATTACATCTTTAAAAAGGTATTGCGGATTGCGGCTGATCCTTCGAGGTGGAATATATTTATAATATTAATTGAAGGAGATTCCCATGAATAGCATTGTGTTCGGTTGACATCAAATGAAGGATTGGGGTTTGTATAACAGAAAATGGAAGGATATGTTGAAATTTGATGAGCCAAAACCATTTTCCTTTTACAATAACTTACACTTACCTCTAATAACGAGCAACTTCGAAGAGTAGCCCTTCTTTGTGTTATGTTCAAATGTATCTAAACATTTCCAGGATGATATAGTAGCCATTTGGAGGGTGCACGGTATTTTATTTGCAAATGTACTTTCTTCCTTGAAAGATAGTCAATGATATGCACAACATTTTTGCAAGAAATTACGTCATTTCTTAAAAAGACATACTGATATTTATTAGCAATTGCACGGTAAATTTGTGGAAGTGCTTCACCCATTCGTAATATATAATGCATGAAGTCGAGCGAATTAGAAGTAAACGATATTTCTGAAGAGTTAATGATAGTAAAAGGTATCAGATTCAATTCTGAGCTATTTCCAATTTAGTTGTGAAATTCTCTAGTGAAACCAGAAAACCCGCAGAGATCGTGCCTAGGAACCATACCTCTTGTGGTTTCAGTAGGGCTTTTTAGAATTCCTAAACAACCGTCTAGTCGGTTGAGGAAGTCTGACCTGACCGTCTAGACCTATTTTGTAGAGGAGTAGAGAGAAAGAGTTGAGTGGTCAACTTTGTGGAATTGAACTCAAAGAGAAAGCTAACCGAGACTTGGTGAGTTAGATTTGAAATTTTCTGACCACCGACTCGATTCATGATTTGAATTTCAATCCAGACACGCACGGAACAAGTAAACGGATCACACTTTATTTCCTTTCCTTTCCCTGAGCCTAGTCCATCATTTCAGAAAGTGTATTATTACAAACTTCAACTAAACTGTCTAACTGGAGGGATGGAATAAAATAAGGTAGATTGTAAACTTTCAAGAAAACAAGCAGCAATTCACCATACATTTTGCCTTTAGAGCAATCCAAATCAAAGTTTTTTGTACAGACGACTCAACCAAATACGGATCTTAAGAAAGCTACTATTTGAGTCACAAAAATGGCATGTCCATTAGTCCATGTCCACTCTTGCAAGGGAAAGCCTGAGAAATAGATAGTGAGAATCCAAAAGCTGAAATTTTATAAACGGTTAGTCGGAATCAGGAATAAACTGCAATAAATTCTAAACTTGATTTAATTATTTTAGAAGATTGCACTCCGGCAATGAGGTCGTCTTCATTTGTTTTTGTAGACTGTTTGAGTAGCTACTAGAAATAGAATATAAATTGATATGAAAAATTTGGATTGAAGAAGAAAGAATAAATCTAACGAACCAGAAAGGTTAGGGAATGAAGTCTGGATGATTTCACTTTGTGAGAAAAAGGGCTATACCAAAGTAGTAGTGGTGGTAGTAGTACCTAGCATTAAGACAAGCATGAAGGATTGAAATCTCTCTGGTCTACCCTTCAGCCAAAGAATTTACCTTCTTTCTTGTTGGAATTTCAGGGTCGTGTTCAGCTCATCGTGGTTTTGGAAGTGAGAGTACAAGTGTGAAAGAAGGGGAAACAGGCCGAGATAATCCCAAAAGAGAGGGTAGGAAATGCCTACGAAAGCTTTGCTATGAATAGGCAAATAAATCTTACACACTTGGAGATAAATCAATCGAAAACGATTTAAAGGAATATCATACCCCTTTGGTAGATGCTTTCTAGGGCCTACGAACACTATATCTCTGGGTAGAAATATAACCATACACAGCATGAATCTGGAATCTTTGTGGCATCACTATAAAAAATACTTATTATTATGATATTATGGTTTAGAGTTTACAAAGATGATCAGCAATAAGAAGCGAGGAAGCTGGAGGAGAGATGAATTCAGATTGTAAAAAGTGGCCAAAGGTTACTGATTTTTTGTAGCTCGGATACAATGGGATACTTGCCAAGATTTGTATAAAGATCTTACTTGTGTATTAATATGTGTGCCATTTCTATCTTTCCTCAGCATTTACGAGTTGTCAGTTATGTTTCGAAGTTTAGTGGTTTATACTTAAGCAATAGACAAAGACAACCTCCGGAAAATCTACCTTTTAACAAAAATTATATGTTTTAGTTGGATAGAGTCTCTAATTTCGAGTTTTAACAGTCTTGCATTATATTTTTAGTATTATTTGTCATTTCTAGCCAGGTACTTGTGTAAGTAAATGTTGATTTGGAGCTTAATAATTGTGGAAGATACGAAATGAGGGTAGAAAGAAGCATATTTTTTCTTGTTTTGCTTTACTTAAAACAAATGAAATATCGTTGATTATTTAGGTTAGCTTTTAGGTCATATCTATTTCTAAGTAAGTATTGATGCTAGATTGATGTGGCCTTCGCCTTTACAATCATAATCCATAATATTAACAAAATTATACTTGATATTCTAAATATTTTATGAATAAATAGAATAAAATAAATACGATTGGTATTTTATAGTTTGCTGATAATGTAGTTAATCTCCAATTTCGCGAATTTCCTGTCACGCTTCTAATTTCTAGTACTTTGGATAGGTACTGATACATACAACGTGACTTTTGATTATCACAATCAGTTTTTACCGAAGTCCGAATACTCATCCTCTATCAGACATAAATTATGATCTTTCATTAACAAGCCTCTCGCATAATTGTAATTCTTACATTCACAAAAAATATGGTAAAAGGTTTCTACTTTGTTCTCATTGCATACGAAGCAGAAGGGCGACTTAAATGGATAAAATTTGTTTTCTAATTAGTATGGCCTGATCATTGTTCCGTCCATACTTATTTGATACATTTACAGTACATACATTTCTCCTTTACGTATAAAGGTATTTTTTGGTCAGTAGGCTGCCCCTGGTAGTGATTCTGCTCCAGAACTTAAGTAGATGATTAACAAATGCAGCTTGGACGGGTATGCATACTGTTTCTAACCTGACCATCTATCTTGGAGCTAGCCTAGGCACGCATAATATTCTTTTTTTAAAGTTCAATTGAAAGGTTTCAAATCTACCTAGTAATGAAATACCCCATGTATGTGAGCAGTAGAAAAATACTGACTGAACTAATGAGTTAAACAGACAGTCTACTAGATAAAGTCGCTATCTTACTTCTGTGCTATACTTTTATCAAAAGATTCTCTGCCTGCTTTGCTTTGTGCTTGAAAAAAATCAAAGGTTTTAATAGGACTCAGATTACTATCATATATACTTCTAAGTGATGCGCTTTGCTGAATAAGATAAAAGCACCTCGTCAAATAATGAAAGGTAGTAAAATTATTACTAAAAAGAACGTTTTTGCTCCTGCAAGTCTTTGGTATTTGGGTAAAGATGAAGCGGAACAGCCAGGAACAAAGCCAGCATAACTATGCATAGTTCCATATTGTCAAGGGTCAAAAGTTGCACTTTAAAGGTTATATAAATTGTAAAGATGGTAATAAAGCAGCTTTCTGTTCATCTTTCCCTAGGTATAATAGTCCTATTAAGTAGCCTATATCCTGGATAGCCGTATCTACTCCACTAGAAAATAGCGCTTCTCGAAGACTTTGCATACGTGTGTGAACCATGTCATGTATACATCTTCATCACGTAAAATTACCTTCAATGAGCAGATAAATTGAATAGCGCTAACCTTCCTTCCTGTCTCTCTACCAAGTTTCGAACAATAATGGAACGCATACCTGTCTGAGTAGGAAATTTAATATAAGTCATTCCTTACCTGAATGAACCATCTATGGTTTGAAAAGACATTTAATAGCGATGGCATAACATGTGTAATATTATGCTGGATTAGCAGTTAACTCACAGCCTGTTTCTTTTAGAGGATTAGGTGGAATAAGCATGTAGAAAGTTACACATGTTGGTGGGATATGTTTTAATAAATTTTAAACAGAATATATACTCATTCTTGCTAGTTTTATCCCAACTTTCTCAAAGGGAAGCCATCATCTCAAGATTCAAATCAGGTAAGAGAAAGCACCCCACATTTCCTTTTCCCCATTCCATGCTTTTTCTGCCATAAAGGATCTAGGTCCCTAAATTTCTATTGAAATATCCCACATCTTCATAGTTCGATAGATTTAAAACTTTCTTATCGTGCCACATGCATCCCAATGAAGTTGAACATACGAGATTAATATTTTACATATTTTTCAGATACCTATCACACAGACACAGATTCATCTATTTCTGGCATGATACTCATCCTACACTCTACAAAGTGCAGTAGGTTTTTATTCCATTGGATTACATATTATATTTTCACGAACGTTTTTTCAAAATTTTTACACGGTCTTCTATAGCAATATAGAACATTGTACATATTAAACTAGGAATATTATCTTTCTATCGATCGATTCGATTGATGCCAGCAGCCAGCGAGTGTAACTATCTCCTATTATAAATGAAATAATAGTGTAATGTTATATTACTGTCTGATATCCATTTATCATTTACGTATCGGGATGGGTAATTGATTTTCTTTCCTCAAAAACAATTCAACGTTGTAGCTAAAATGTATTAGGTTTGTGATTACGAACGATAGGATAGTTACCTGAAAAATGATACGTATACAAAGTATATAGCTTCTAACCGTTTATGCACATAACACATTCGGTAAATGTCTATAATATGCGTCTAGTCTACCTTTACATAAGGTTTGATTACGAGCTGTCCTTCAACTCTATTCAACGGATGTGTGTGTATTTGAAATTGATATTTCGCTATACACATAACAAGGATAAACTGATTGCCAAGCTGAGTAGATTTCAAATTTTAAATTATAGATTTAGCTCGTTTGTAATTTTCTCTGTTTGGAAATTGATTGTATTTGTGAACTTTTAATATAATTTCAATTTCCAAAGTTGCTTATCCGTCGACATTGGCCAACGCAACGTGGATGTTGTTTAATGCGAAGGTACGTGCAGAGTTTGGACGGATATACCACAGTCAGTGAGTCATGTATAATAATAACTAATCGAAAGGGATCCTTCAATCCTCCATCATCATAAGCCTATCTTTTGCTGTGTTGTTTTGATATGTTATTACATTTTCGAGGAACTTTATTTACTCACGAAGGAGTAAAGGAAGTTTATACACAACAACAATCATAATTATTTATTTAACGGAGACTACAGGCTATTAGATGTAGGAATAAAGGAAGTAAATATTTAATTTGGATGGTAAAATACCAAGTCTATTGTTCTATGCGGTAGTACATATCCTACCAACAAACAAATGCCCAATATTCTAGAAAAACAGATACCGACATACTAACTGAATGAAAGCAGTAATGACAATAACCGAACGACCATACATTCTCTATATATGATTGGCGGAACTCTGACATATTAGTATTTGCAAGCATAAAAAACACTTACGGATGGAGGGTTTTAGAAAAAGTGGACTGGTATTGGAGTATAGTATGAGCAAAGTAAACTAAAGATAATAATTTTCTGGGTAGTTTATCTTCACCGATTAGAAATAGGAGTTTATGGAATCATCATCATGTGCATCCAACGAACCAACATGATATAACGAACAAAATGACTGCTAAAGAAAAGTTTGAGAAACCTCGTAGGATTATCCGTCCATTTATTTCCTTGACGTTATGACCCATCGATAAGTTATGTTGTAAGTTGTAATGGCCAAAAATCCTAGGAGAAAGTATAAAGAGCATAAGTAGGGAGGTACTTGATACAGTGAAGTTACGCTTGTTATATGGGATGGATACTACCTTTTTCAGATACTGATACTGCATGTTGATTTTACTTGAGTTGGCCAAACTTTTCTACCTATTTGATTTAGACAAGTTTCCAAACGGGACTTTCTGATTATATAAATCTTCTATGGGTGATACTTCATGCCAGTAGTGTAGCAGTAGTGGGGAGTTTTCAAGCCACATCCATCCTCCGTATCAGCTCGTAGTAAACTTATCTATGGTGAGGATGATGATGATACATGATACTTGAAGGGGTAGAGAGCATTATCACCAATATCCATGTACGACCAACCCTTGAACGCGTAATTCGATTCAATTTACTGGATGAGAAACGATTATTAGATTCCGATGGGGAGGATTAGATTCATGGAGATTGTGGGTTACACGGGGAGAAAGTGGTATTAGTACTACTACGGAAGGTAAGTTACCTTAGCGTAGATCCCGTGTGGACCGTGTAAGGATGGAGGAGGATCCCTATTAAGCATTTATAAGAGGTTTTTGAGAGGAACGGGACTATTACTATTCGGTTGGAGCTGACCACCGCATAAATTAAGTAAATCGGTCCAATTACATGGAACATGATATGGATTGCTTAGCAAGATAGTAATAGCTCTACTGGCTTGAGTAAAATGAGTAAATCATCAAGCTCATGACTCCCTCCTGGGATAGGAGCTAAGCAATACACGATAAATTTAGCAGGACATGATAATATTAATATTATGAAGGATACTTACTCCTTCCTCAAGCTTTATTAAATGTCTAAACAAATTCTAGTGCAATATATCAACTGAGGGATGCACTGCAGTTAAGAAAAAAGCTGGCTAACTAAATATTTGTATATGCGATTCTACTACTACTACAAGGTATGTATTCCCAGATTCCCTTGGGATTAGTCAGCTTTACACAGTTGGCGTTACACTGCGATTCTAGAGCAAAGGATCTGTAGACGGGACGGATGAATTTTTTATCCCATAGGAAACCTCCAGTTTAGTTGGTTGGTTGGTTTAGTGGTTGACGTTGTAGAGAACTTAAAGAGTGGAAAGCTGCTTAAAGAGAAAAACTCCTTGAAGAGTTTAGCTCAAGTTTAGTAACAGTGAAGCAAGCAAAGGTAAAAAGGGGTTGCTGCTGTGAGATGGCTGCTGATCAGATCTTCTGGAGATTGAACCTAAAAACAATTCATACAAGTCAAATGCGCTTCAGGTGAATTTTAAACGGTGCGATCGTGAGCCGGCTTCATGGTTCCATGCACAGATAAAGTTGCAAGGTTTCCTTCAATGCTTTACCTTGTACAAGTATTTGGTTTGCAGGGACTTGTTCTCCTGAAGCTTGCTTATGATGTTTGTATAAAATATGTAAAATTCCCTTCAGAGAGAGATTGAGAAATAATCCTCGGGCTTTTTTCACACATAGATTTCAACTGCCATAAAAGGGCTAAAAGGGGCTCATTTATAGCCCTAAAAGTTTTCATGCTTCGCGATGCAACTTAGCACACGATGAGACGTTCCTTTTATATACTTTTACTTTCTACCTTCTTGTAGTAGGAAAAATATGGAAGCAAAATAATAACGGCTAGTTGAAGAGGTTAGACTAAAAGTGGAGGACAGAGAAACAAGTCATGTAGGTAGTTAGACTAGGGATGGATGATATGGGGTCGACACTACTTACTACTACTTCTGCTACCGTGTTCTATGTTCAATGTTTATCTTGTACAAAAGGTGGTGATTTATTACATTTACATGAAAGTTTTACCTCTACTGCCAGTGGCCGTGCCAGTTTAACAAAGTTTTCGCATGATAAATGCTCCAGATACCTTATGTCTTATTATAAGCTGTCGTAGCAGGAGCAATGGTAACTAACTAAGGGTATTAGTAGTCTCAGTGGAGGTAATGGGGATAGGGTAGTTTTAAATCTCTCATATATGGCTTCTCCATCATAATATTATTATTTGGTTTTGGGATATAATATTTCAGGATAAAATGTGGGATTGCAACTTTCTCCCATTTTGCTATCCATATGTGGTCCCGCTGTCTTGTCGAGACGCCGGTTATTTGATACTTCACACGGATCCTGAGGCAAATCCATAAATTTATTTCCACAGAATTTAAAACTTCTCCTGTCCTGGATGGTCCACCACCTACCAATGCAATGCAATACTTACATCCTTTAGGGACTTATTACAGTTCAAGGGGCTCAGTCAGCCCCCACAAACTTAGTTTAGGAAGAAACGAGCCCACCTAGGAAAGTACATGTAAGCAGATTCCAAACAGTGTTTCATTTATTGTTTTAAAGGTTCAAAAGTGGAAAAGTATTCACAACTCTACGACCGACATGTCTTCTCAAATGTCTATTCAGTTAAGACCTTAAGCTCTGTCGCTGTGTGACCACTTGATTCAATGCAAATAAAGTCACACGGCTATTAAATTTAGTCTACAGATAAATCTTAACCATTAAGGTCTCTTAAAGTACATTCAAAGCTGTGGGTAACAGCCAGCTTTCCAAACTTTTGCTCAGGTACGTTCTACCGGGATCAAAACTTAAACAATGAGAGTAGATGTTTGTCTATCTATGAATAGAAATGTGGATGGGTTCTACTACTAACCGATGGCCAAACCTTGGAAAGTTTTGCTACAACAAGCGGATATAACCCCTACCTAGATCCTTCCTAATCAAATAAATAAGTTTTACTCCATAAAGCAAACAAAGTTTGTACTTTTCCACGACTCTAGCAACTAACTGGCCCTACTAACACTGGCATCCCAATTCTTTGAGTTTCACGTTTTTTTTGTATTATATTCTACATTATACAGTGCAGATTGTGGAATCGTGTACCAGTTGGAGAAACTAGCCAAGAAATGTACTAACTTTATTTTCCACCAGTTTTTGGAGTTAAGAATCCATCAATTTCCTCCAGTTAGTGGACAGTTAGTCCACAAAATGGGCAATTAGCTTAGGCTAATGGTTCTTGTTTCTGGACAGTTAATCTTTTTAGATTTCCGAACGCCTTTACTTAGGCTAATGGAAATGCATCCATTCCGTTTTTCCTCTAGTTGCTTTTGTAAGACTCTCTTATGAAAATAAATGTCCTCGATGAGAAAAATTCATTCATCGTAACAAGTAAAGTTCGCATTCCCACTTTCCCTGTTTGATATTTTTCTTACTACGATATGTGTACTTCTGAATGGATTTGGACTACGATATAAAAATGTGAACCCTACTCTAACCATCATCCATTTTATGTTGATCCGATGCAACTACTTATTCTTAAAGAAAAGATACTGACTAAAATGACACGCTTCATTTGGGGTGGGTTACTTTCAAGGGGAGCACACTGTAGTCTTTAGGTTCTTGAGCTGTTTGTTTTAGCATCTTTTGGCTCTTTCTATCTGCGTATACAGAACCGTATTCGTTGAAATTGCATTGGACGGAAGCTGGCATGGCTAGAAAGCGAATGAGGGATGAAAAAGGTTCTTTTACCAAGACAGCGTACTCTCATCATACAATGATGTTGAGAGGATTGGGGAATGATAATCTGGGGTCGTAAATTTTAACCGTGCGTTTCTAACAACTTACCCGATACACGGTTGATATATGGCTGGAAAGAAACGGAAGCTCTTTGCACATTGCTTTATACAAACTCGGAGGCTGTATACTTATGTACGACGATTGAGATCCAGTAGTAGTAGTGCTCGTGCATGGATACGATGGTGGGTAGGTGAAACGAAGTGTAAAATATCTCCGATCCGCCTTGGCAATAATAATCTACCACCGTGGTGCGTTTCCGGCCCCTCTCTTCTTCACCCTGAAATTACTACAGACACAGCTAAGCTTTTGGTAAGATGAAGATAGAGCTTAAATTATAGCAATGGATCCTACACCTTTATACACAGAAAATAAACACGGGCCATGGACTTTCCTATTTTATTTTATAGACGGCAATGTATCATCTTATCTTCTAGCTGTTGAGCCTCAATCAAGGAATTTAACAAGTTGCACTCAAAGAAAAAGTGGATAACTCATGCCGACAACGAACTCTATTAAGGCCTACAAGACGAAAAAGATACGATCTTCTGAGTTAGTATTAAAGATGATACTTTGCTAAAATATACGTCGGACTGGGCAGGGATAAACTGGAATAAACTCTTAGGTTGTAGGTTCCATGTACTTTCTCCTATGTATATGTGTGCATCAATTGGATTTATTTCTTATAGCTTTTGTGTGTAAGATGCACTTAAAAAAATATCATCCCTTATAATCGTATCAATATCGTGAAAAATTTGCTCCACTTTCCGAACAATAAAGACCCCCTCCTCTTTACCGTTTGAGTTTTGGTATGAATCACCCTTCCTTATACAGTGCATTCGTATTACTTCGTCCTAACAATATTTATGAGCAATGTCCATCTTAAACTATCAAATTCTGCAGATGGGGAAGAATAGAAACGCGCATTTCATCAAGTTAAGAGGAAAGTTCCCATTTTATGCCAATTTTATGGAGTACAAGAGTACAACCGTCAGCTTTATGCACGGACACAGTACCGAATTCCCTCTTACTTTCTATACATACCCTTAGCACAATCCATGTTGCAGTGTTATTTATATAACTCCCCAATTTATTATTTCTTGTTATAAAATGCAGAAGTATTATGAAAGCAATAGTAGCTAGAGAACAGTGGTTAGCGTACTCATGATAATCAAATCTCTCCCAATGGAATTAACCAAACGAACCTATAACCCAGATTACGCTTGACTTTGAGTGAAAGTAAATGAATATCGTATGAAAACATTAGCCCAACCGTGCCTTTATGCCAACTAAGTAGAAAGTTACTACTACGAAATGAAACTATTAGAAATTAATCCCAGATCAACCGACAACAACTATTACTTTAATATTTATAGAGGCTCTTTTATTATTAAATAACGTGTAGTAGTAAAAGGACAGGGATTCGCATTTGTTAGACTTACGTTTCTTGTATCATCATTCCTGATCGTATTCATAACTTAGCAGTAAATATGCTATCCTTATAATTCTAGTATAGGATTTCCATCTGTCATACACATGCTGTTTTAGTAAATTACTAGGAGAATACCAGTAGCAATACATCATAATATATAATACTATGTGGATGATGAGTGTGTGCTCTTTAGTTAGTCCAACTTTCAGCTTGAACTACGGGTTTTAAGGTAAATCATCTCAGTTTGCAGTGAGTTTGAAATCTGCAATGTTTCATAGCTACAAATGCAACTGCTGCTGCTGTAGCATAGTTTAATACTAAGAATCCAAGTATATGCTGTCACCAAAGTGTGTGCGTGCCGTGGGCAGAGTTGAAATTAATAAATGAGTGTTTGTTTGTGTTAAACTAAATTAGAAAGTAAGGATTCCCACATCATAGAATGAGAAATCTGACTCCTCGTCGTGTCAACTATCTGGTAACCAGTAAATCCAAATCCACCAACTACCAACCAACCAACCAGCCTAGACTACGGGATGCTTCTAGGTATGTATCACTGGCTTAGAAAAATCCTCTCCTTGTGTTACTTTGCCGTGTCCATTCTCATGGTTATGGTCCTCATATGCCTTGTCCATTTCTGAAAATAATGTAGAGATGATTCCGCCCAACCGTTTTTTTTTAAACTAAAGGCAGGCCTTTTCTGCCATTTCTGGATATAAAGTAACATTGTAGCAGCCCATCGAATGGTGATGTAACGTTTAGCTTGTAAACTGAAGTTTTTTAGGTACATTTTTTTTATTTTACCAGCAAGTGAAGCCAAGGCGGGCGGAGTAGCCCGTTAGCTTTGTTTTAGTTCTGGTTTAGCCCTTTTAGTATTTTATAAATGCATTCACTTTCACTCCCGGAGGAGAGCTTTTATCCTTGGTATTATTACACGTTACTTATTTCTCCAGCCTTGGCTGTCTTGTCCTTGTCTCTATATAATACAATGGAATGTTAGTCTCTGGTGTTAAGTTACTTGGTGACATACATGTTGGATGGTGGTGGCTTTATAAGATAGATGTTTTCATATTAAAACCAACCCAAGTGGATCTAGTATTTGGGTTGAAGTTATAGTATGTTTTTACGGGGTTCTGGTTACTACTACGAGACCAAGATGGGTGTGGTTGGTATGGTATAGTTAGCGAGGTAGTTGCTGAGCAGTTGTTGGTGGTATGATAGACTAGAAGAGGAGGAGGAGGAGGAGGAAAAGTGGTGGCATTTGATATTGACAGATACATTATAAATTTTATGGATATTTTTCTTCAAATGGATTCAGTCAAGAAGGCTGCTAAGGATTCGGGAACGGTCACATTATAGAAAATGGGCTCTGTGGAAGGATCCATCTCAAAACCGGCTCCAGGGATGCTATTTGTAAAGTTCTCGGGATCCTCTTCGAATCGATCCTTTTCAAAACTTAGTTTGAATTGCATGAGGACCAAAAGATAGGTTGTGATATTTGTGGCGGCCTATTAATAAGATAAGATAAAACTGATGAAATAAACTTCACCCCGACAGACCATCGCACCGATTGAATTCATCCATAGAACCCCGTTCTGTACCTAAGCGGCTAAGAGTCTCTTTCTTTGCTGGCTCAAGAGTGCAAATAAATGCCTAAAAGACCCATTACTCCATGGTAGGTTATAACTACCTTTCACCACCACTGTCATAATATTTTTACTTCTCTTTCACTTCTCTTGGCTTTACTATTACTGGTACTACAGTAGGACTTCTTAGTGTTCGAGAAATAAATAAAATAAATCTCCAAATGAAACATAACTCTGGAAATGTGGTCTACAGAAGAAGTATTAGAGAAAAGAAATTAATTTATCAATTTCAGCAAGGTTCATTGATTATCCATAAAGCATTCCGGGTGGTTTTCCCTACCGCATTAGAACCCTTAGTCCTACTTTCTCCTAGACCAACTGCTCTACTTGTATTACTACCTTAAGTCTTAAAAAAACACGTAATGCATAGTTGGAATGGATAACTTGGCGTTTTAGCTAAGCGGTAGCTATTTTGTGTTTGCGATTGTATACCTACAAGTACTAAAGAAAGTACAGTACAGTTAGAATAACAAAGTGTATATACTCTGAACTCTTACTCTGTACTAAAGTGCAAGGTAGTATTATATTATGTTGAAAGAATAAATTCTGTAATAACTTACCGAGGCCAAAAAAGTGGTGGAAATAGTGGTAATCTTGACAGCACTCATTTTGGTGGGAAATGCCGAAATCTTATTCAGGAAAGCAGTTACTTGGGTTTGAGACTTCTCATCTAGTTCGGAAAGAGGGATGGCATTCAGCACGGGTCCGGGTGATGCTGCCTGCGTTAGGATATAACGATACAAAAGTAAAGTAAAGTAGGAAACGATGGTTGTAAGGCAAGGAGGGAATGAAAGAAAGCTAAGAGTGAGACTAACTCAGTACTACTGTTCGTTGGAGTAAATATAATGACAAAGATAGTAATAATAATAATATTAAGCACAAATGTACGGAAAAAGGAGTTTTAGAAGAGTATAAAGTCATCAAGAAGCTAGCTTCGAGAAGGAAGCCCGAGTTTAACATAGACATTAGGAAGGCCCATGCATAGGGCAGTAAATAGTAGCAAAGAGGTAGATATGACACGAACTCAACTCTCTTCACAATAAAATCAATACACACTTGACAAAGAGCAAAGTTGTCATTTCTGATTCAAGTGTAGGCCTTAACCTCATCTTCTTCTCAATCTCAACAATAGAAAGGGAAACTCATCCACCAACCAACCGTACAGGCAGTTAGTTACCTACCTCCAATACTAAATCTAATGATGATAAACATTAAAGGCTTTAAAGAATCTTGTACTACTATCTTCAAAAGCGAAGAAACGATAGATGGATATTGGCATTAGGAATAAAAATAAAAACTAAGACCTTTGATACTGACCTTTGTAAACTTTTGTGTGCAGTAGTACCAAGAAAGACTTTAAAGACGAATCATAAGAAAAAGAAATGCTTGGTTCGATCAAAGAAATGAGTCATTTTTGTCTACTTTTCTGCTTAAAAGTGGACTTTCTATTCTTAAAAAGGTTTCTCCAACTTGGGAAGAAGCAAATGAATTGAGAATGAGGGATTGAAGTAGTAAAGAATCAGGAGTGGCAGTGCCTGGTAGGGACTTTTCTGCAAAGTAAGGTATCTAGGGCTTTTTCTTAAGTTTAGAGTTTTTCTTATTTTTGAGAAGTAGAAAATATGTTGTATGCATGCATTTTTGGCTTCCGGGTAGGATAGAAAGGCACTGTGGGTGGGCAAAGGATATTAAAAAACTAGGTGAAAGTAATTTTTTAAACTTACGGCATTTGTAACAAGCTGTCCGGAAATGAGAATGAGAAGAATAAAGATTGCAGCACAGTAAAGCTGCATTCCCCATGCACCGGCTAGTTCCTTCCCCTGAGGGGATGACATCCCTTCCCCCTGAAGGATACAGGCGTATGCACCTATATACGTGGACAGTTGACATGTACAATTCTTAGTTAACAATAGGATGAGCGATGTTTATGAATACATATTGTAGAGAAGGTATATTCCTGCTAGGTAATATTGAAGTAAATTACATAATAAACTTATTCAGAACTTGGTTTACCAACTGTGACGGTGAAGCAGCAAGTACAAAGTGTTAGTAAGACCTGAAAAAGAATAAACGAGTTTTCTTTTCAAAATAGGTTTGGATTTTTTGAAAGTGTTAGCATTTTAGTCATTAGATTGAAATTTAATTAGTTTGGCAATTGAACTATTAGTATTGATACTTATGTGTGTAGTTCATTGCATGCATTTTACTTAAAGCAGTAAAATTCCGAATATAAAAAAATCAAGCAATGATTTCAACTTTCTCTATGTATAACATCTAAATGTTTTATCTCGCAGTAGTTGCAATTTTTTTTATTACCAAAACAAAATGTAGCGTATCAAAATCTACTCAGCGGGCCCAATCCGGATGAGTAAAATCTATAATAAAACCCTCTAGGCAAATTGTTACATGTGTGTTTGCTTTCTCAAAGCTTGGCCATACCTAGATTTTTTCAATATCATTTTACACTTATAAAGCCCATGAGAAGGATGAAGATATGGAAATTGAACGAGTGTATGTGAACAGAAACATAGGAGAATTGAATCCGGATATATGCTATATTTTTTTCAACTGAAAGATGGATTTCCTCATGTAACTTTGTTCAGGACTCAATCTCAAAACTCATCCTTCATTTCATCCTCCTCAATCCTCTCCATCTTTGTTGTTTTGTTGATGCATAAATCTCTAAATCCCAACCGCAGAGAGTTGAGCATGTAAAGTAAAGCATTTCGTACTCAGAGGTGCCCTAGTCTTTGCATAAAACCATTATGTGGGTATAGTTGTCGGGATGTGAGCCTGGTCTGTTGGTAACTTGTCTCATGTCGGGGAATATCCTCGAGGGTAATCATATGACGTGTTACTAAGAGGTAGAACTTTCAAAGAAAAATATCCACTTGTTTTCTTTACTCTGCTTTTTTCTCTATTGCTTTGCTTTCTCCCTTGTGTCAACTTATTTCTTATCCCGATGATAAAAATTTTTTTGTATGTGCTTTGCATAAAACTACAGGGCAGACACTTTACAGTTAGACACAAGAAACGGGACAAAACTAGGCATGAAAGAATCATCAAAATTTTACTTCAAACTGGAAGACCTTTTCTTTATGTTCTCAGCCATGTTTCCTACCGATGGTTTACTAAAGACTGTTTCTATTTTTGGACCAAAATACCACTTTTTTTGCAGCAATCAACATCTAACTGATCACGATCATAAAGGGATATGAATGATCAAAAGAAAAGTAGGGCACAAACTAAGCTCTATAGTAAATAAAAGGTGTTAATTGATGGATATAAAGAAAGGGATGTACCTGGAATCCAAAGAAATCTTCGAAATAAGTCACACTCTGGCATAACTGCTCATGAAGCACCCGGAGGGAGTCAATTTTAGCCGACAGCTTTGGCGAGTTGTGTTTACTAACGACGGTTCTAAGCATATCGGATATTTTCAAAAAGTGACTCCGGATGAGGAGACAAATGAAGAGAAATAAAGTTGACATTATGTAGGGAATGATTAGTGTCAGAGAGATTACAAAGGTGCCAATCAGGAGGGCTGAACAGCTCTGATAGACCCCGATGGCTCGATGGGATGTCCAATACATGAAGAGAAAGAAGCCAACCCCTTCCATCATGATTATCAGTGCGGTAATGTAAGAGCCTAGCTTAATTTGTTTCAGGTCATCAGCAGAGTCACATATTGCGTGAAACACTTCATTCAACGAAGACCAACCCTGCAATCATTTCATGATAAACAAACACTATGTATAGGGGAGGATGAAACCATTTCAAATTATTATTACAAACTTCTATCTTTACACTTGTATAATACACTATCTTTACTAAAATCATCACCTTTCTCTAACTAATCGGAATCAAAGGATTCAAAGCATTTACGCCGTATCAGCATTCATTTCCAAAACTCTCATCAACCTCAGATTGAATTACTGCCTTTTACTACGGTCGTTACTTGCTTCTACTACTACTACTCTTTCATTTCTAGTGAAGTAAAAAGTCCAAGCATAAATTATAATTTCACGTCTCATCCTTCCAGTCCCCTATCAAGCATTTTATACAGTTTCACTCAGTTTCTGCTCCGCTCAACCTTGAAGCTACTACTATTGTTAACAACTATCAACCTTGTAATCATGATCAATAAACGAGTTTCATCATCAATTCTTTACCTTGAAAATTATTTAATAAAACGGGCTACATGCCTACAACTTTCTATTTAATGGAAGCCATTAACTTCTATCGTTTAAATTGGGTTCACATATTAAATGTACGCTTAATTTACAATTGTGGTCAAGGCAGCTTCATTATCTTGCAGATTAAGTTTCGTTTTTAATTAAACCCAAGGATCTATTATGTTCCCAAAAATAAAAATGCTTAAAAGAGTATACTCACCTTAGAAAACTTTCCCTTATAAAGTCTTCCAACAGTGAGGAGAATAGTGGTTTCCAAGACCATTGCAACGGTCTGCAGCGTGAAAGCGTACAGGTCGGTTCCGCTAAAAACGTTACTCATCCTATCTCTGATTTCAGAATGGGCAAATGGGGATATGAGAATGAAGAATATTATCAACGATGTGTTAAAAAACTGGGCTATACTTCTCCATCTAAAGTTGAGTTCACAAAGGCCCGTAGTCTCCCCTTGGTCACTTTTCTTGTGATAAAGTCTAAGGGGAAGCACTCCCAAGAGCTGAGACAGTTTTAGAATCGGCTTAATCGTGTCACAAAGACACCTCCGGCCCATAATAGTCTCCCTCAAGGAGGTTAACAGGGTCGCAATCCGCCCACGTGGTTCCACTTCTAATGACGACGACGGTATTGAACCCGATGATAAAGCTACGCAACCGGGTAGCCCCGTTACTATTTTCGTATTCGTTGTAGCTGAATTCGGGGATTCTGTAGAGAACGACACACCCCCTGGCCCTGATTTAGATTCTGTTGTTGATGTCAATCGGTCTGATGGGGAGTTTGATGATGATTGAAAGTTGTACGACGAATAGGACTGGCCTTTGTTGGTGGACACTTGTTCCCTGCTCCCTACTACTAGACTTTCTTCTGTACTTTCTTCTTCCTCGTCTTCTTCACCGGTTTCTTGGTCTTGATCTTCAAATCCGGGTAGAAAGAGGGTTTGTCCGTGTTCCTCCCTGTCTTCGCAGTTGCAATCGAAGTGAAAGTAAAAGTCTTCGTCCTCTTCTTCCTCCTGTTCCTGATGGCTTAAGTGATTGAAACACTGATTGCAACACAAAGGGCCGCTAAGATCTTCAACGTTTTGGCAGTTTTTATTGGTGATTTTATCTCTGAAAGTTATTGCAGAGCCCATAAGTGAAACCTATTTCTCACAGAGAGGTACACTAACTTTAAGCAACCGGCCTAGCTTTCTCTGCTTACTCTACCTCCGCCCTAGCTTGTAAAACTACCAGTTCCAAGCAGTGCTTACTTACTTTTACTGCCGTCCTATAGAAGTAACGGGGTTAGGTTGATACTTGAGTTTATTTTGTGAGTTGGACAGGGTTTTAGCAACTATAAGGGCTTTCTCGTTTTCAATTTGGTGGATAAACGGTATTTCCTTTTTGGTAGATTTTTCTCCGTTTCCTTTCCCAATTTCTATTAACTCCCCCGTCGTCTTTCTCTCTTATTCTTCTTCTTCTTGAGAGAAAGTAGAACTATTCCGTCCTTTAACACTTTCTTAAATGTACTTTTCTGTAGATTTAGTTTCTCTCGGCTCGTCTATTGCCAAATGTAGGAGTGCAAATGCCAACTGGTAGAATAAACAACCCCCTTTTTAGCTCTAACAGGTTCAACTCCCAATCTACTACTGCTACAGCAGTCAGGGGAATGAGGGCCTTTTGTCTTTGTCTTTCTCGGTCCGATTAGAATCTGAATGTGAGAGTGGAGCCGGGATTGCATGTCGGTTTTGTCTCTTTGATCAGTGAAAGCATTGACTCAACTTGCTGTCTGAAGTCTAATGTAATCTTATGAGCTTAACGGAGAGGATACCAATCTCTGGGTTTATTTTCTACCTTTTCTATACTTTTGGTTAGATTAGGATTAGAAACCTTCTGCAGAGGATGGTTTACTTACTTAGGGGTTTTGGCTACCGTTCCCCAAGCTAGTTGAGGACTGACTGAGCTTTCTCCACTGGAACGGGCCAAGTGTTCCCTTGCCAGCTTCCGATCGATTTGACTCAGTTCAACCAACACATTCTTTGCTACTCTTTCTCAGCAAAGTTGTACAGTAATGGTATAGGAGAAAGTTTCCTTGGTTCGTGGTGTTTTGAACCGATCTTTTGAACAGTTCCGTATCATGGCTCCTGTACAACTTAGCTTATACTCATCCTCCTCAATCGTGTCGTAATTCGTAATCGGAGTATCAGATAGGGCTGAGAGGGTACGTACCAGTTCTATAACAAGTCCATGCATGATTCCTCAATACAGTTTTAGTCCAGGACGGTGGCACTCAAGCGGCAGAACGTATCAAGACACGGTCTGAGTTCACTCTCAGACTTTGGAGTGCTCAGTCCGTGAGCTGGAGACGGGTAGTGAGAGCTTTAGACTTTTGTATTTTACACTAAGTCATTTGTACTTTTGCTTTCACGTTTTAGTTTTGCGAACGAGTGATTCTCGCTCAACTTTCCCCACAGTTGAGGCCTAAAAATATTTGGTTAATAAGGAGAGAGAGATAGATATGAGTAACGTGAAACTATGTTATGTCCTAGAGCAAGTATTGTAGCTATTGAAATAGTACTTTATTTGGCTTGTATCGTCGTACGTAGATAGATTACATAGTTAATAGGTACTTATGTGACTGCTGTAATGAAACATGAAATTAAAGCCACGCGAAATTCTGAATTGGAAACGCGCAGCTTTGTTTTCATCTTTGAAAGCGTGTAATTGATTACATTGTGTGGACCTTTCCTATACAGAAGCTAAGGTGGTACTCGTACTAATGCTAATAGTTGATGTTATAATGCCAACGATGTAGTTTTTGTATCGTACTTTCCCTACGGCATATGAAATCTGAGCTTTATATCTAATATACAAGAAATCCATCAGCATGCAGTCTATCACGCTTGGGAAAAAGGCTACCAAAATCCTGCAAACATGTCTCTCTCTCTCTAGAAAATGCTTCTGCCTGCGTTTTTTCTAAAGCGTGATTGGATTTGTTTCTTAATCATTCTAGGAAAAACGAACATTAAATAAATATAGAGGAAAGTAAACGAGACTTGGAAGAGAGAGAGAGAGAGCGAGAGAGAACTCTATTTTACCTATTATACTGTTCTATCATGTTGGTAGTAATTATTTTACCAGCTTTATAGGGAAATGGACTAGTAACGGGAATGGAAGGATTACATGGAGAAATGAAAGACATTGTTCTAAACTGTTGAGTTCTTCCAGTTTACCAGTTGACTGAGGTCATTGTTTCTCGCATGACAATGGACACTGGAAAATCCAATTAACGACAGTACAGTCCCAAGAAGTACAAATTAGAGTCGAACTAATTTTTGATTAAAGGATTGGTTAAAATACATATAAAGATATAATTATGACGATATGACTTGACTACCAAGGGGAAGAAATTGAAAATACGAATCAAGTATTTGATTGCGTTGATTATTTGAGTGAAATAGAACTTCTTGAATCGGGCTAAATTTAAATTTACCTTAAAGCCGATCTTCCTTTTGGTTTGGTTTGTACTAAATTGTCAACTCCGTCTGACTCTATTTCTTGCAACGGTTATGAAAGCTAGTGTTGAAAATATCACTTTATTAATGAAACATAAAGCATAGAGTTATTACAGTAAATAGGATTAAACCATTATAACATGCAGAGGCAGAAATAAAGGCATATTGTACTCATTATAGTGTTTGAATGCTAAACAGGAGAATAGATCTACTAAAGCATCACATAATATCATTTGATTCATTCGCTCGTGGCTTACTTTTGTTTTCTATTAAACAGCAGGAAACCTGAACTATTCTAAAACTTGTGTTTGTATAGATTATTGTTTTCCTTTCACAATGAGAGAATTATTATTATTCTGTGTAAAGCCCCTGTTCTATTAAAATTAAACAATTAAAGCAGAAGGAGGCTACAAACTTATTGGTAGTATTTATAGCTGACTCGCCTGCATATGCTTATCTTATTACGGTGCTTATCTTTCTCTTCTTTGGGACAAGTTGAAGATTTTTGCTGCTTCCCAATTCCAATTTACTCGGTTCGTTGTATTTTTGTAGCGTAGGTATTTATTTAAATAAGTACTTGTGCAGTCAACAAATAACAGAGGAGAAAGTGGTGTAATACACAGTAACTAAGACCAAGTTAACTAACTAGTAGTTTTAGTATGAGCCCGTGTAGCGATATGTAAAGAAATATATGCTCCATTTAATTCCCATGTATACGTATAAATAAGAGGCTTAAGAAGTTGAACAAGATGATGAAGCAGTTGATTTAATTTATGTACAAAGTTTACTTGGGGAAAGTCTGAAAACATTTCATATTCCATTTCATTAAACGGCTCACCGGCCGCGTTATTTGGAGCCGTTGGGGTATTCATTTAGCGGCTTAAGAACCCATTCCCCCATCCATGCAAAACTCCATCATTTCACTTTTTATTAGTACTTTTAATGTGGCTCTTAAAAACGAAATGGGCCACTTGTGATTTGACTTCATCTAATACTTACATGCAAAAGGACCTTGTAGTAGAGTAGATGGATAGGTCTTTAAAAGTATAAGGTTCCTTGCTGAGGTTTGCTCCCAAGGAGGTTGAAGTTAAAACTTCGAGAGGTAGAATTATAATGCTTCAGTTAAGTGTTGAGGGGATCGTCAGCTCAGTTAAACTTTGATTGGAGAAATAATGCTAATAGTTATGGAAAATACCAGTTTACTTACATTCCGCACTCGTTTTAAGGCCGCTCCTAGATATGTGGTATAGCAAAATCTAGGTAAGCTAACTTGCCATCTGCGATTATTCCACCACGTAATTAGGGATCGTTTAACCTTAACATTTGCAATTATAAAAATAAAATGTCCTCGTTAATTTCCTTTCTCAGAAGTTTTTGCACATAGCGTATTGTATAAATTAATTGCAGCAGTTAAGCTTATTTCTTAACAAATTAAATTTGAAGTTTTATCCAAGGATATAAAGCTGACTTTTTAAAGACCTACTCACCAGTTCTATCCAGTCGGTTTCCCCTCTACAGTCAAAATCGAAGTTTCAGCGATTTCTTCCGTACATTTTTTGGCAATAAATGTAAACTTTTTATACTAACGAGAATAAAATATGCCTTTTCAAGACCTAAACTACCAAAAGCTTAGTCAAAGGATAAAGTAGTAGATTGCTATCCAACTAGTACAACTAGCACTACCTTCTAGAGTTTCATACGATGCCCGATTTAACTAACGACTAGGCACTCTTGCTGTAGCTGTTGTATAGTTCAGAATATTATATCAAACTTTTGCCAGAGGTTCTGAGAGAAAAAATTACAAAAAGGAAACGAGTAGCGGAAGGAAAGCTGAGTGATGATTTATAGCTTAATTTCGATATCCAAAATATGGAGGAGTGTCCTTTAAAGGCATTCTATTGAAAAAATAAGCACTCCATTGGCATCTTTGTAGACACTATAATACCACCGCACCACCGTTATCATCATCATTATCCCGGACTTGCTCTAGAGGAACCAGAAGATTTGCAAAAAGTACCTAAAAGTCCAAATCTTTTCTGATTTTGAATATAACAATCCAACTCTTACTAAAGTAGATAACTAAGTTAGAGGAGAAAGTGAAAGTAAAAAGTTCCATGATGATTTGATGATACTTACAGACCATCTCAAATACTACGATAAAAGATGTGATGTAACCAAACTACACAAAACTGCTAAACGGAACTGTTTGCAAACTAACAACCAACCGAGTAAAAGGGCATCTTTCAGTACCATTCACAGATTTATTTATATACTTTCACCAGTATTATACAGCATCTAGAATATAATTTTAACGATCAAGAAGGCAAAAAAGGAAGTAACGCGTAGTTTTTGTAACCATAATCGTTGGGAGGAGTAGTTTGATAATACAATTCATTAGAACAACTTGCATTAAGTACATAATATTATGTAAACAGAGTAGTTTCTTACTCCTTTTGTATTATAATTTTGACAAAACCAAGCACTTGCTCTTTCTCAAAAGCAAGATCCTTAAATCATGGAGAAAGTGAGGAAGAAAGTAGCAAGGATTTGTTCAGCTTTCTCCCTTTTGGATGAAAAGTATTATGTTAGAAAGTAAGGGAAGAAGGGTTTGGTTAGAGTTGAACAAAATGCTGAGAACGATATTAATTTGAAAAAAACTGAGGAGAAAGAAATAAAAAAATTGGAAGTTAAAAGTAAACCCATTTTGTTACTTATATCAAGAGAAATATGCAGCATCTCCTTGAAGATTAGTACATTAAATATAGGCATAGATGCAGGTAGACATTTTTACTCCAGAGAAGGGTCTCTTTTTAAACAAAAGGAAATAAAGCAAAGTAGTAGAAGCTCGAGAAAAGGAAGGAATAGTGATCGCTTGACTGGACTCAACTTGTATTTCCATATTTGTATTCTTGTAATAAATTTGGTTTGAGTAAAATATATTGGTTTGGTTTGGTACTTACAACTTGGTTGATGATGGTTGGTTGGTAATCGTAATCGTCTTTCCTTCCTTGCCAAAAGTGGATGGTATTATTTGCATGAAAATGCCCTTCCAATACATCACTTGAGTGAAGCATGAGGCTTTTAAGTGAGTTTATGGTAAAAAATGTATTTTACTTTAGCTCAACAATGGCCAGAGGGGGATATAGGTGGATAGTACATATTTTACTACTAACAACCGCAACCGACCGTATTTACTCTATAGTATATTTTTCTATTGTGATCTTGAGTAATATGCATGTTATTTTACACACTTTTAAGAAAGTGGCAGTAGCAGTAACATTACATGGGGGAAAGTCGATTCGAAATCGGATGGAGAAAAGTGATATCTTCATCTCCATCTGATCTGGCTATCAAACACTTTGCACTTGGTGCAGAAATAGTAGTATTTCTTGTACGTGGTATGGTCTGGAGATTGTGGTTTACTATTTTACGGTACTTATCAGTAAACTGTGTCTGATGTAAGTAGTGATGCAGGTAATGTACGTGTGCCGTGTGCGTGTTGACATTTGAGATCTTTGACAAAATCTTCGTTTGGATTACAACAAGGTGATAATGGAATAGGAAAGCCAAGACTGCTTCGTCGACTTGGCTCGAAGGAGATTTGATGTCGTGAAAACACTTCGTGGTACTCTGAACACCCAAATTGGTTTGTTTGGTTTGATAATAATATTCTAAAAACAGATTTACATTACATTGTAAGGGTTTTTTAGTGGAGCATGGAAGTCCTAGAGGTACAGTTAAAGGTATTTCACCAGGGAGGTACTTGGGAAAGGTTGAAGATAAGCCATCTATATAATTCCTATTACTATAAAGGTAAAGGAAAGGCCTTTGTCAAAGCACGAGGAACTCTCCCGTATTAAATTATTATGTGTATTAAGGATATAAGAATGTCTGTAATATTCCACCTTTTTAGTCCAAGTAACAATAGAATAGAATCTTAAGGTAATGCAATATATGATAACGTGGAGGGTTTTTTTAGGGAAACCGGAGATTAGATGAAAAGTCAAAAATTCTTTGACAAATGCCAAAAAGGACACTTGGACAAAAACTTGTAAATCGTTCCCCAGAGGATTTTCCAGTCGTAGTCGTATCATCGTCATAAGCTTATCCTACCCGTTTACTCTCTCATTCTACGTCTATGCTCTTTGAATTTGTCGTCGTTCATCGTTGAGAGATCAATATTTTTTAATACAACTCATGTCAACAGAAGAAGAGGAAGTTGTCGAAAGCAGGCACACAAAGAGTTGAGCCAGAAAGCAAGCCTATTTCGAAATCTGTACTTGATTCTTCTGATTCCATTTTACAGCGATATTACTCAGTATTGCTCTTTAGCTTTGAGACAACCCTTCCTGCACTTACCTTATACTTAGATACCTTTGAAATCATTGGTAAAGCGAAAGCCTCCGTTATAGAGTACTCTTTGATATAAAATAAATGTAGGAAATATTATCCAACGGAGATTTGAAACTGGTAGTAGCAACTAGCAAGTGTGTTGTTGGTAACGGGTATATGAATGAGTGGGTTTGAATGCATACTTGTGTGTGATTTTGGTGTTTGTATGCGTATCAAAGCATTTTGTCGCTTTGATTTCCTTCGTTTAGGTCGGTGAATGCCGGTGGATAAGCACCTATATGATTTTATTTCTATTTGTGTACCCAGACAAGTACCTCCTTACCTATGAAATGATGTCTGGCTTCATCGGTATTTGCATACTGAAGAGTCAGAAAATATGTGATTGAGAGCATAAACGGGTGGATGAATTGATGGTTGGATAGCGTTCATCGTAGCATTAATCCGAAGTTTGGATTTGATCTTCCATATCCGTAACTCCGTAAGTATTGAGCTACTTTCACTTTAGCTGGCTTATTTAGAGGTACGTTTATCCTTATGGAAGGATATGGACAGCCGCTTGTGTATGGATATATCCCATCTCCAAAGCATTCTAACTAAAGTTTACTAAGTTCTTGAGAGAAGCCTTTTAGAGGAGTAAAAGCAGGTAAATTTACTGATACTTCGGAGAAATCTTTTTTTAAATGTCTTGTTAAAATGCAAAAAAAGTTTCATAAAAATATGTAAAGGTATAAATATGCTAAGATGCATTTCAATATTTGTCAGATTTCTTTGGAGCAGGGCATTGATAAGAAATTGCATGTAAATTGGAAAATTTATAACACAGTTTAGTTTCTACTTATCTATCTCTGTGGTGTCTGTGTAGTGTACTTGTGCTTCTGACCGATTCAAAAACGTTCCTAGGCACAAAATTAATTATATCTCAAAGAAACTGCATAAGGAAAGAACATATTGGCTATAACTTTGACTACTATTAGTCTGGATTATTTGCTGTGCAAATCTTAACACGCATTTATACAAAAGACTTCTGATTGACATTAGTTAAAAATAGACCTCAAGGGAAGCTGGCCAGCTTTTTAGTCCCCTTCCTTCACAACTACAACCTCCATAGCTCCCCCTTTGACCCTTTCCTATTTTCGCAGTTCCCCTCCTTATACCCGACCAAAGTTACCCGGTTTTCACTTCGCAGGTTTCGCCCTCCCCAGTTCCTCTATTCGTTAAAAATATCTATGCACTGCAACTTACTTTGTGCCCGAAGTGGCCTGCAAACGGGCTTTAAAACCCCAATACCAATGCCCTCCCACCGTTCCCCCACCCTCAGTTCCTCCTTTCCCCGTCCCCATTTCCCCTTCTTCCATCCCCAGTTCTCCCTTGCCTACTTTTCCGACACTCTATCCAAGCTTGAATACATAGCAGAAGTTTCCCCCTTCTTCCTTCCCTTTCCCAAGGTTCAAATATATCAGAAGCTTCCCCCGTGACCCAGTCCCCTCCCCAAATGTCATCATATAGCAGAAGCATAAGCTACTGTTCAAGATGTAATGCTATACATACACCGTTCCATCATAAATATGCAAAAAGTTTCAACATAAAATTCGCAAGTGAAAGGGCTTCAATTTCAGTAGCAGAGAGATGTGTACACATTTGAGCACACGTGAGATATGACCATACATAGGGTACCTTAATAGCAGTAGGAGATAGTGTGCGATACTATTCTACCGTGAGATAGTGTGCGTGCATGCTGGAGGCTCTAGCTCACATATACCTAAGAGATATCTCTACTCTACACATTTCAACATTTGTAGTGAGAGGTGTAGTTTCAACATATGTGAGATGTGCAGTGGGCGATACATTTCAGTCCTGCATTATGAAGGTTGTAGCTTATATATACTGTACTGCATTCAGTTTTTAGCAATTAATCAGTGTTTTATGGCTTAGCTTAGTTTTTTAAGCAGCGCTAAACCTCCTTACGCTAATTACCTACATTTTAAGACTAATTTCATTACTTTCTGTCGAGATGCGTAGATGTCCGGACAAAGTAAAAGTAACGAAAAAAGGGTTAAATGTTAAAAAGGTAACCTAAAAGTGGTTTACCTTTAATTGCTCGGAAGTTAATTACTTTAAAAATTGAGCATTGCTGGTATTAAGCCGTCTAGTTTGACACTATTTTCATAAAAATCCGTCCGTGTTTTAATTACTAAAAGTACGGACAAACACACTCAGGCTTGCTGTTATAAAAAGTGATGAGATTTTTGGTACTGTCTCCTCTAAAATGGCAACGAACCATCGTAATAAAAAACACGAAAGACAGCACAACTTGAAACCTGAAACCTGCATTGAAACATGATTCGTGGAGGAGGGTCTCGCCAATGCAAGGCCATATGGTTTTTGGAAGAACGAAGAACTCAATTATTTTTTTTGTTTATTGTTTACTCAACACAGTCAACAATAATATCTCCCTTCCGCCGATTCCTCCACTGTTTTTCTAATAGTTGTACATTGTCCTACTGAAAGGCTACTTCATTGCGTACAAGAACCAGCAGTAATGCCTCAAGTAAGGATAAAAAAGTAATGTTAAAATAAAGTACATATACAGTCCTGTAGAAGCATGCTTTACATGTAACCATAGAAGAGGACAAAGCAGATTCAATATTTGTAGTCATCATCGTACTCCTTGCAGGGAAAAAGTTTACATTTGTGTCCTGTCAAGATTCAGCTCAAGGCTCTATTTGTCCTCCACTTACTCTCTCTCCTTATGGAGAACGATACAAATAGTCTGTCGACATTTAGCTCATTCCTGAATCACTAGTTGTCTCTTCATCTTTGTAAATATTATAGAGAAAAGGTACTTTAGGAAGGGACTTTACATTTATATAAACAGCCTAAGTATACATACGAACGAACAAGTAGAAAGACGAGAGCAATTCGTAAAGTCCAATATGCTTTCACCCATAGATAGTTCAGTTTGAAACCAACTTGAACATTAACATTGCACAAATTTCACATTGAATAGATGGGATTGAGTATTTGCTGTGTAGTCGTATTAGTAGTAGTAGTCCACGGCCAATAAACTTCTATTTGCTGCGCGCATACGGTCAGGTCATAGGACCTATTTCCCGAGCAACAAACACACTTTTTCACTTTTTAAATCAGTGAAGAAGAAAGTGGACATGACAACTTCAGACCTTTTTTGTGACCTTTTCTTCTATATTTCAATGGAAGAATCTACGTCATTATTCGAGCAAAATGCTTACTTTAGTTGGCAGAATGCGGATGCATTTTAGAAAAATTACACTCAATTTACTTATGAGATGACGTGAACTCAAACCCCTTGAATCAAATGCTCACTAAATATTATTGACAGATCGATTTCATTTTATTTAAGAGTTGGGCTTATAAGAAACAGTCTTCCTTTTCTTGACCAACTACCTTCACTTTCGCTTCCAGGTCTAGGACCATAGAAAAATAATTTATAACGACATTTTAGTAAAATCCGAAGTTCTAAGTTCTAGGTACCCCGTGGGTGTCAAAAGGACCCGATTGGGTTAAAATGTCTAAAAATAGTAAGATAGTCAAAGAGACCCTGTCGTGTGAAAAATTTCAATAACGTTGTTCTTTTACTTAAGGTTTGAGAGTTGCTGGAATTTAAAGTTACATAACCATCCGAGAGTTCCAAACATAGTTGGGTATTGGGTATGGAGATTTTTAGCATTCTTGAGCAATTTGAACCAAAAACGATTTTGAGCATTTTCGAATATTTAAAAAACATTTCCTTAAGAAAATGTTCTGACTAAATAAAATATGATAAAAGTAACTACCTTATTTCCCGAAATAATGCCCCCCTTTCCCCCCCCCGCGGGGGCCCCGGTATAATGGCCCACCACCTTTCCATGCTAAAATTATTAATTTGCCCTATCCTGCCCATGCTAATAGAATATCCCATTTTCCCTTCGAATCAATAATTCCCCAGG